>PVKV010003374.1:0-93473 GCA_004027835.1 Alouatta palliata
TGTGTGTGTGTGTGGACCTGTGTGTGTGTATGTGTGTGTGTGGACCTGTGTGTGGATGTACTTAATATGCCTGTGAATGCATCTGCGTGTTTCCTGTCTGCACAGAGAGTCATGTGCCTTGAGCTGTGTCTAGTGGAAAGCAGATTCCTGCATCCTGCTCTGCCCAGGAGATCCTCCTGGTTGAACCAGTGTTTTAGTCAGCAGGAGCGGTCATAACAAAGACCACAGACTTGGTGGCTTAAATGACAAAAATTCATTTCTCACTGTTCTGGAGGCTGGGAGTTTGAGATTTGGGTGCCAGCGTAGCGAGAGTCCCCTTCTTGGCTTGTGGATGGCCACCTTCTCTTTGTACCCTCACATGGCAGACCGAGAGCTGTGGGTCTCTTCCTCTTCCTATGAGGGCAATAGCCTTGGATCAGGGCTCCACCATTATGACCTCAATTAACCCGATCACCTCCCTGAAGGCCTTGTCTCTAATGCAGTCAGGTAGGGGTTTGGGGCTTCAACATAAGAATTTTAGGGGGACACAATTAAGTCCACAGCAGCCAGAGTCTCTCTGTTGCCTAAGATGAAATCAGTGCTATTTTCATCACTGTTTCAAGTGTACGAGGCCAAGAACTAAAGTAGATCATGGGAAAATGAAATGCATGACATTTGTTTCAGACAATGTCAGGCCCGAGTTTGTACCTTTGTGTAGTATTTTAGGAAATAGGGAGCTGAAATTTTATTCACCTCTAAATGTACTTCTTTGAATCAGCCCTGTTCCGTTCCCTGAGGAAAATGCAAAATCTGTCCAAACCACTAACCTGTGAAGGATACTCAGTAAGCGTCGAGGGAGCATGGAGTTAGAGATCAAATAACCTTCCAATTATCAGAGTCCCCAGGCACTCGGTTCTTGAAGCTTCTCAGCTCTCACATTCACTTGCTTTCAGATTCACCTTAGCTTTTCTAGCAGAAGAAAGCTCATGTTTCCTTAAAATAACGAACGAGTTGAATCATTCAATATGCAAGTGAGGGGAACTGTACTGCCTTGTACAAATGGCTGCCATTTTCACTTGGGAGGGAAGAGTTAATGAGCATGCTGGGGTGTCATGTCCTATAGATTGTTGTCTCGGAGGTCTCACTTATCCAATGTATTTGTTAAATAATCATTATAACACCAAGACCAAAATATAATGACACCAAACACAAGTGTGTGTGTGTGTGTGTGTGTGTGTGTGTGTGTGCGGTAGCACTGGAATTTACTACTCTAATCTGTCTCCCTGATATAATTGGTAATAATAATAAGGTGGGCACCTAATATGCACCAATTCTGTGCTAAGTGCTTTATTAGGAGGTATCAGTTCATTCTTGCAGAGATCCTATTCTGGAGGTAAATATAACCCCTATTAAATGAGAAACCAAGCAGACTACTGATAGGAAATGATAATTCATTTATTTTCACCTTTTCTTTCATTTTTAAGCAAAAAACTATGTTAATTAAATGGGGTATTAGGAAGTAAAGGGAACTATGAGTAAATAAAAGTGCTGTTACAGTCAGAGCAAACCACAGAACCACAGCAGGTACAGACAGCAGCACAGGCCCTGCTGACACAGCCTCTGAAGGTATCCAACCCTTAGCATCCATCCTTTCATTTCTGATAAACATAGTTTTGCACATGGCCTCACCTATTGGCCCAACCTTCAGAGAGGCTCTGAACCCACTCAGATAGAAGTACAATGTACGGTTTATTGGTTTCAACTTCCGTGTAGCCAGAAAAAGACAACAGAAGTCTCGTAGCTTAAACATTAACAATATACTTTAAATGTAATATATCATAAAATATTGTAAAATTTGGATGCATGTAGATTTCACAAAATTTTACTCCAGCAAGTACACTCAGATGGTCCTAATGTCTACCTGACAGCTCGATGTCTCTTTGTTTAACTTTATGTAAAGTTAAGTCTAACCTTGCCTTGTTATGTTACAAATGGAAAAGCTGGAGAATAGCGAGGTTGATCCTTTGTTTGAGTTCACACTGCTTGCTAATAGAAAAGCCAGGGAAAAACCCCAGATGACTTTGCTCAAAATTCATTGCACTTGCATGAATGACAACGACTAGCTACTAGAGATTAGATAGTTTGCGAGTCACGTGGTTCTTTTTTGTGTCGGACAATATACAAATCAAGATTTAAGGCATTGGCAGCTTTCCTGGATGAAGGGTTACTGTAAATGTGAGACCGTGGGCAGCTAAGCTCCTACTGGTCTGTTTAACATACCTGTGAGACGTAAGTATGAGTGTTCCCTCACTCAGTTGTGTCACATAGTTATCAGTGAAAATTTTTTTTTTTTTTTGAGATGAAGACTTGCTCTGTAGCCCAGGCAGGAGAGCAATAGCACCATCTTGGCTCAGTGCAACCTCCGCCTCCTGGATTCAAGTGATTCTCCTGCCTCAGCTTCCCAAGTAGCGGGGATTACAACCATATCTGGCTAATTTTTTTTTTTTTTTTTAAGCAGAGACAGGGCTTCACCATGTTGGCCAGGTTGGTCTCAAACTCCTGACTTCAAGTGATCCTCCCACCTGGACCTCCCATAGTGAAGCATTTTTCTGCAGGATACTAGGCTAATACACGTTGCCTCCTATTGGTGGATGGAGAGTGCTGAGAAAAAAGGGGCTGTATTTCCCCAAATGGAGCGATGTTTTGGAATATTACTTGAAAAACACAAGTGTGATTTGGTGACTTTGAATATATTATCATCTTCGGTAAGATAAAATTTTGGTTTCTAGAGATTTCCTCAAAACGACATATGCTTTCATCACATACCTATCAACAATGAAAGATGTTCTTTGTCATTTATAGTCTATGTATTAAAAACCTGAATCAAGGAGATAGTAGTGCTGGTTTCAAATTCCTTTATTTTGTTGTTGTCGGCTTTTTATTCTTTGAGATAGGGTCTCACTCTGTCACCCAGGGTGGAGTGCAGTGGCACGATCTTGGCTCACTGCAACCTATTCCTCCCTGGCTCAATTGATCCTCCCACCTCAGCCTCTCAAGTAGTGGGACCACAAGCACACATCACCATGCCCAGCTAATTTCTGTATTTTTTAGTAGAGAGGGGGTTTCACCATGTTTCCCAGGCTGGTCTCAACCTCCTGGGCTCAGTGATCCACTCACTTCTGCCTCCAAAGTGCTGGGATTACAGGTGTGAGCCATCATGCCTGGGATTACACGTGTGAGCCATCATGTCTGGGATTACACGTGTGAGCCATCACGTCTGGGATTACACGTGTGAGCCATCACGCCTGGCTATGTTTCGACTTTGAAAGATTGAACAGGTTACGTCGTGCAAGAAACTAAAACTCAGTCTGTGCTTGTCTTGTATAAAATGAGGATAAATAACATAGAGCATAAACACTAGTGTTCAGCACGAAGTAAATACCCTGTATTGCTGTTGATCCTAATGCAATGACAGCATAGATTAGTAGCAGTGATCTAGAGCTTAGATAAAAATCTTCAGTACATTCTTTACCACGCTAAGCTTGCCTAGTGTTTTAAACAAATTGGACTGTTTACTCTTCTGTGCTGCCCTCCTGTACTAAATGGAAAAGATTTTCTTATTGTCTGCAACTTTCACAGCATCTGTTTTAATGTTAGAATTGACTTAAACAATTTCAGTTATTTTGAGTAGATTAGAATCACTGATTAATATTCTTCAGACAGACAGAGGCTCTGATCTCTTTGAAGACATAGATTGTGTTTAAGTCTGAAGAATCTGCCTGAAAATAAATGTTGACTTTTCCAGCAAGAATAATGATTGAAGCTACAAAATTGTGACTTCTGATGTAAGCCTAAATATAGGTATAATCCATAAAATATATTTAACTATTGTATTTTGTATAATTTTTGTGTTTTGGTTTGGAACAGTTGAGACAGGAACTTATGTAACTCTGCTAAAGATGTGTTTTCCGTGGGGAATATGAGAACTTTCACTTGTTTGTTAAAGCAAAGAGTGTTTTCAGTGGGAGAAGTTACATTTTAGACACTGTGGTGTACCATACCTAGTGAGCGGTGGTTTAATCGTAGTTAGGAAATTAGTCCATTTTGACTTGAAGTCTTAGAATTACAGTGTTGGCATGGGAAGGTATGTCCATCTGGAAGTCTCTCCCCTTCCTGACTTCAATGACTTCTTCCCTGGTTTTCTCCCGGGTTCTGCTCCAGTGAAATTTGCCCCACACCCGCAGCCTCTCATTTTTTTGACCCTTTGATTTATTATGAAATTTTCAAATCCTTGTTTGAGGGGTTTTTGTAAACAAGGCAAACAAAATGTGTGATACCTTCATGGACTTTCCTCATGTAAAACTTAATTTTTCTATTTCCCTTATTCCCCTTGAACTTATTACATTTACCACTCCAAATTCCCATGTGGATACTGACTGAAAATATTTTAAACAATTTCATATTCAAATAATTTAATAGTTGTCTTATTCTGGACTTCTTTTTCTGTTTCCTGGAAAGAGGCATTTGAGAACCAATGATAATTAGCAAAGCTAATCGATGTTGAATATTGTTTTATGCTCATCAGTAAGATCCTTTAGTTCTGTAATATAGCACACACTGACAGAAAGAATAGAGTAATAAAAACTCTCAGACTCTGCTTGAAGGCTTGTTGTCCTTTGCAGGGTAGCCTCAGTAAAGAGGGGATGGAGAGAGATGGCTTATGTTACAGAGCTTAATCAGGGGCCCTTACTGCTACTTGCAACAGCATGAGTCTGCTTCCGCCTTGGATGCTTGTGGCTGTACTGGTTCTACCTATGAACAGTACAAATTTAGATTATAAGTTCAATAGAGACCTGAATGAGTAAGAGACTGATTAGTTAGATCACCTAAGATGGTGGGGATTTGAAACCCATCCTCTGAGACGTCATCTATGGGTGTAAGGAGTCACGCATCTGCCTTCCTCCCTCTGCTGGCCTAGGCTGAGCATGTGTTTCTGAAAAATAATGAAATACAGTAAAAATATTCATAATGTACTGCTTCTAGAAGCATGCATCATGGAAGAAAGAGAAGGAAGAAAGGGATTGTCTTGGCATTTTCAGCGGTACTATTAATTAGTTGTGCTTTTGTCTTAATGACTTTTGATAATCTTCCTTAGAAGGGTTTGTTCAACTTTATACTTTGTTTATATATATATTTTTCGTTTTAAATTAATTTTCTTAAGTCAAACTAACTTGTAAACGTTTGTCTCTAGCTAAATAGCCATGTACATATGTGGAAAAAGCAGTACTTTTTCCATGTAAAAATCTTTGCACATGAGAGAAAATAAAAAGCCGGATTTTATTATCAGAGAGGTTAGGAGGACGTGACTTTAGTATTTCTTTCTTACTTCACAGAGTCCGATATAATCTTTTGTTAGACTTTCTCCACTAGCTGTTTGGCAGGAAGTTGAGTATGCCGCCTGTGAACCTCGAGGAGACATCCCTGTGGTGGTGAACCTGCACCGAAGGTTCGTATGTATGAGACATGTTAAAAGCTAAATCTGTGCTAGTTAGTTGAGTGATGGTCCACACTGTGCCTCAGTGGAACATCATTCTTCTCAGAATGGCTAAATACCATTTTCATAGAACCAAGCTTCTCTCTATATTATTTCCTTATATTACCAGAATCAAAGGTGCTAGGAGACAACTTTCTAGAAAGTTCACTGTCGTTTTGGGATTTTCTTGTAAATATATTCATGGTCTATCGTCTCTTCCTTCAGCATAGGGTTCATGGGGGTGGGAAATTAAGGAAGCAGTTACCTTATTAGGAAAAAACAGTCAGATAACAGCCTCTTAATATATCATTACTTGGGGCATCACCCATAAGACTAACTGGTACACATGAGGACGAAAGAAGCAGCTACTTCCCCAAGCGAAGTAAACTAACGCGTCAGAAGAGGATAGAAGGATTTGCCAAGCATTGGAGTGATCAATAGAGAGCTTGTGAAATGCAGGTCATAAATATGTAAAGACGTTCTGCAGTAGATTTACATATTAATCTCCAAAATGAAGCAAAAAAAAAAAAAAAAAAAAAAAAAAGTGAATGTCTGAGATGGCCCATAAGTTGGAGCTGAGTGCAGAGAACTGAAAGAAATCACCAAGAAGCTGACAGCACGGTTGCTTAGGCAGATGAGCCTCCTGCGGCAGAGCGGCCCCCACGCTTCAGTAGACGTTCAAGGAGACGCTGTGTGGCTTCATCCTTGCCCTGTGGCTGGGCTCCAAGAGACTTGTGGGCTGGCGACCTGCCGTTTGAACAGATGGGCCGCATACAGGCAGCCCCAGGAGTGCGACTATCGGGTGATTCACAGCCAGGAGTGTCTGGAAGTCGGATTCCCGATTCCTAACAGCGCGGCGAGGGAGACCTGCTGGGGCCCATCCAGTTGAGAGATGTCTGAACCTCCTCGTTTACAACAATGTAAAGCAGAGCCCTGAACCTTGGTGGGTTATGAGGATTTCTGCTCAAGGATGAATGTGGTGGTGTGCCTGAAGATCTAATCCTCCCGGCTTTCTTAATGAAGTTAGCGTTTGTAATTAGATCATTGTTTAAAAAAATATGTATGCCGCCCTTTATTTTGGAAACATCTGTTCCCCGCAGGTTGATTTTCTATCTTCAAATTGGCTAGTGCTTGGTTCTTTTTGAACCAGTAGTGACCTGTAACGATATGCCTGTGGCAGCCATCAGGATGGGAACTGCAAATATTAGAGGTTTGCATAGAGAGGCTAACGAGATAAAAATTAAATGTCACCATTGGATGTTCTTGCTGTCACCCGTGCCAGAACACTCAGGGTCATCTAAGATTCTTCCCTCTTCCTCCATCTGGCCACAGTCCACAGGGTCACCAGATTGTGTCTCTTCAACTTTCTTATTGTTTAATACAGATGTGCCTCCATGCATTGTTAATGTGTTACTTTGACCTCACTTTCTGTTCTGTGGTGTGTTCTGTGTGTGGTTCTTGTAAATTCCCCAAACAGGCAACAGAATGCCCTTCCTAAGCACAAATCAGATTATGTTATTCTTATACACACACACACACACACGCACACACACATATTTGTATATACATATATAAATATACATATATACACATATACAAATATACATATGTATATATGTATATTTGTGTGTGTATATATATGTATATATAATTGCATGTGCAATTATATATACATATACATGGGGTACATGTGCAGAACATGCAGGATGATTGCATAGATACATACATGGCAATGTGGTTTGCTGCCTCCATCCCCTCATCACCTATATCTGGCATTTCTCCCCATGTAATCCCTCCTCAACCTCTCTACCCCTCGCTGTCCCTCCCCTATTCACCCCAAACCGACCCCAGTGTGTGATGCTTCCCTCCCTGTGTCCATGTGTTCTCATTGTTCAACACCTGCCTATGAGTGAGAACATGTGGTGTTTGATTTTCTGCTCTTGTGTCAGTTTGCTGAGAATGATGGTTTCCAGATTCATCCATGTCCCTACAAAGGACACAAACTCATCGTTTTTTTCATTGCTGCATAGTATTCCATGGTGTATATGTGCCACGTTTTCCTTGTCCAGTCAATCATCGATGGGCATTTGGGTTGGTTCCAGGTCTTTGCTACTGTAAACAGTGCCACAGTGAACATATGTGTGCATGTGTCTTTATAACAGAACGATTTATAATCCTTTGGAGATATACCCAGTAATGGGATTGCTGGGTCAAATAGAATTTCTGTTTCTAGGTCCTTGAGGAAGCACCACACTGTCTTCCACAATGGTTGAACTAATTTAAATTCCCACCAACAGTGTAAAAGTGTTCGTATTTCTCCACATCCTCTCCAGCATCTGTTGTCTCCAGATTTTTTAATGATGGCCATTCTAACTGGTGTGAGATGGTATCTCAATGTAGTTTTGATTTGCATTTCGCTAATGACCAGTGATGATGAGCATTTTTTCATATGTTTGGTGGCCTCATAAATGTCTTCTTTTGGTGTCTGTTCATATCCTTTGCCCACTTTTGAATGGATTTGTTTGTTTTTTTCTTGTAAATCTGTTTTAGTTCTTTGTAGATTCTGGATATTAGCCCTTTGTCAGATGGGTAGACTGCAGATTTTTTCCCATTTGGTTGCTTGCTGGTTCACTCTAATGATTGTTTCTTTTGCTGTGCAGAAGCTCTGGAGTTTAATTAGGTCCCATTTGTCTATTTTGGCTTTTGTTGCCAATGCTTCTGGTGTTTTAGTCATGAAGTCCTTGCCTATGCCTGTGTCCTGAATGGTTTTGTCTAGGGTTTCTTCTAGGGTTTTTATGGTGTGGGGTCTTATGTTTAAGTCTTTAATCCATCTGGAGTTAATTTTAGTGTAAGGTGTCAGGAAGGGGTCCAGTTTCTGCTTTCTGCACATGGCTAGCCAGTTTTCCAACACCTTTTATTAAACAGAGAATCATTTTCCCCCTGCTTATTTTTGTCAGGTTTGTCAAAGATCAGATGGTTGTAGATGTATGATGTTGCCTCTGAGGCCTCTGTTCTGTTCCATTGGTCTATATCTCTGTTTTGGTACCAGTACCATGGTGTTTTGATTACTGTAGCTTTGTAGTATAGTTTGAAGTCAGGTAGGATGATGCCTCTAGCTTTGTTCTTTTTGTTTAGAATTGACTTGGCTATGCGGGCTCTCTTCTGGTTCCATATGAAGTTTAAGGTGTTTTTTTCCAGTTCTGTGAAGAGGGTCAGGTAGCCTGATGGGGATAGAGTTGAATCTATAAATTGCTTTGGGCAGTGTGGCCATTTTCACAATATTGATTTGTCCTAACCATGAGCATGGAATGTTTCTTCATCTGTTTGTGTTCTCTCTTATTTCCTTGAGCAGTGGTTTGTAGTTCTCCTTGGAGAGGTCCTTTACATCCTTTGTTAGCTATATTCCTAGGTATTTTATTCTCTTTGTAGCAATTGTGAATGGCAGTTCATTCTCGATTTGGCTCTCTTTTAGTCTGTTATTGGTGTATAGGAATGCTTGTGATTTCTGCACATTGATTTTGTATCCTGAGACTTTGCTGAAGTTGCTTATCAGTTTAAGGAGATTTTGGGGTCTCTTAAATATGCAATCATGTCATCTGCGAATCGAGACAATTTGAGTTCCTCCTTTCCTAATTGAATACCCTTTATTTCTTTTTCTTGCCTGATTGCTCTGGCTAGAACTTCCAGTACTATATTGAATAGGAGTGGTGAGAGAGGGCATCCTTGTCTAGTGCCAGATTTCAAAGGGAATGCTTCCAGTTTTTGCTCATTCAGTATGATATTGGCTGTGGGTTTGTGGTAAATAGCTTTTATTATTTTGATATACATTCCATCAATACCTAGTTATTGAGAGTTTTTAGCATAAAGGGCTGTTGAATTTTGTCAAAGGCCTTCTCTGCATTTATTGAAATAATCATGTGGTTTTTGTCTTTGGTTCTGTTTATGTGGTGGATTACGTTTATAGACTTGCATATGTTGGACCAGCCTTGCATTCCCAGGATGAAGCCTACTTGATCACGATGGATAAGCTCTTTTATGTGCTGTTGCAATCAGTTTGCCAGTATTTTATTCTTTTTCTTAAAGTTCTCAAATGAATACTAGATGCTTGAAAGATAAGGCCACAGTCCCTTTGCCTGACTATGAGGCTGACGTGCTTGTGAGACCCCACAGTCTTCCTGTACCCATGCCACTGGCTCCCCTCCCCTCACTCAATGGCACTGCCTCTGGTCATACCAATCTGCTGCGGTGGCTGTGTGGCAAGATTTGTCATATTAAGAAACATAAGGAAAAAATGTTTACTGATCATGATTCTTTCCTTGCCAAAGGTAAATAATTTTCTCTTGCTTTAGGAAAATCTATATTTTCTTGTAATTAGATTTCCTACTTCACTGAACAGAAGAATATCATTGAGATCATTGGAACTGTGTAGAAATTGAAATGTCAATATCTGTGCTATTTTAAAAACGGCAACACACTAGCAGCTTTCTAATCTTTCATGCTGGAATTATGCTGAGGGCTCTAAAGTGAAGTTACTTAGGCTGTAATTGGCACACGGGCCATGGTTCGATCATGACTTACAGCTTTGGTGACTGAGGCATGACTTTCCCTCCACTCCCATGGAATGTCATTGGCCTCTTCACTAGGGCAGCTCCATTCTTATTATCACTTTTGTCATACTTTATTACAATAACTATTTTTAAAGAGTATCAGTCTCCTGTATTGAACGATGAGTTCCATGAACACGAGAACTTCAATCTGTGGTGATTATACTTGGTCTGCCACACAGAAAGAGCCCAAGAAAACTGTTGGGTCAAGTGGAATTCGTCATGTGACTTTTCTAATTCCGTTCAGTAGGTCTTTCGTGATCTTCTAATAACAAAATTATTTACATTCTCACATAGAAAACTTAGAAAAGAAAGAAAGCAACATTCATTTTCACAAATTGGAAGCGGCTATTTAACATTTTGGCATATTTTCTGCTAGATTTACTGCTAGCTACATACCATGTATAATACAGTTGAGATCATGACTATAGACATACTTTTAAAAACATTATATCATCAACACTTTTACCGTATCCTATTTTTTATATTTCTAGAAATGCAATTGTTAAACTAGAGCATCTGCCATGCTGAGACTCCTAAAATATAATGACAAGTTGCTTCAGAGAAGGGTGGTTGACGATTTCTGTTTTCGTAGCAGGAGTGTTTGGTTTTTCTACATTCTCGCTACCATTGACTATTTAATATACACTAAATAGAAATATATGTATTTTGTTTTGTCGTTACTACTTTCTCAGACTCTTTAATATTATTGTTTAATCTTTCATCATGTTGTATGTATCACATCTCATCACAAGATGTGCAATTGTATTTGCATTTCTTTGGTTATTAATCAGAATGATAGTTTAGTTAAGTCTAGGATTAATTTTTATTTATTTTATGAAAAATGTCCTTTTATTAACCTTTATCTAAGTTTCTGCTGGGGTTTTTGATGTGTTTCTTATTTATTTGTAAAAGAAAAAATATTAACAATATTAACCCTTTGTAAATTTCTAATATTAACCCTTACTAATTCTAAACAATCTAAGAAATGGTCATTTCTTGCCTTTTACTTTTTATTTTTTATTGTGAGGTGTTACATTTTTAAATGTTAAACATGTCTATTGTGGTAATGATTTGTCATTTATTTATTTTCTTATGGCCACAAAATACTTTATCATTCAAATCTTAGATTTTTTATTATTTGATTTTTTTTGAGTTAGATTTAACTTCTTATCTATTTGGAAATGATTTTGATGTTTCATATGAGTTGAAGATTTAACTTTTTTCATTAATTCTTCGTTAATTCTCATGCATATAAAGTACCATAATTATAAAAACTACTATTGTCTCCAGCCATCCCGCTCAATGAGTGCTGCAAATACTGCTCTGGGAGCCTGCTAGTCAAGTGAGACTCACTAAATTAGAGAACCCCCCTGGACTGGGGAACAGGAGGAGAACAACTAGCAGTTATGGCTGTTTCACTGCTTCCTATTTCAATGTATGAGGCAGTGGGGCGGCAGAGACTTCCATGCTTCTGTTACTCCAACTACTTGCTCATGGCCTTTGTGAATCATTCCAGGCTGGGAAGAAAGCATGGCTGTAGTTCTTCATATTGCAATATCTTCAGGGACATGGACATGCCAAGCTATTGCTGTGGGCTGTTATCACATTACCAAGAGAGGTCTAGAGGACTGCTTAAAAACAACTTCATGGTGTACTTGGCTGGAGAGTGAATCTGTTTCCCAGACTGATCTGTTCCTCATCCCACTGGGAAGAAGAACTGAGGACAAAGATTACACATACTTCGCTATGGCTCATTAGAAAGAATGGGAAGATTGGTGGCAGAGGATGCTTATTTTGGGCATGCTATCCTCAGAGTGCAGCAACAATATTTGAATTTGGCCAGGTTTCGTTGGCTCATGCCAGTAATCCCAGAACTTTGGGAGGCCGAAGTGGGCAGATCATGAGGTCAGGAGTTTGAGACCAGCCTGGCCAACATGGAGAAACCCTGACTCTACTAAAAATACAAAATTAGCTGGGCATGGTGGTGCATGCCTGTAATCCCAGCTACTTGGGAGGTTGAGGCAGGAGAATTGCTTGAACTCACGAGGCAGAGGTAGTGGTGAGCTAAAATCATGCCATTGTGCTCCACCCTGGGCAACAAGAGCAAAACTCCATCTCACAAAAAAAAAAAAAAAAAAAAAAAAGAGTATTTGAATTTACTTTTCAAAGTAAATGGGAAGAACTTCTGAAATTTTAATATCTCAGTTGATGCTAAAATATATCATGTTACTTATACTCCTTATGTAATATTCATTAATTCATTAAATATAACAATATACCAATATTATAGATAAATAACAGCAGTAAAAGTGAAACTTGATTGAAGAAGTTGGGAGACAACGTGTTCATTAGTGTGTATGAGTAAGGGACTTGAGGTTCTGAGACCTCAAGAAGAAGGCAGATTTGATGAGTGCTTTAAAGCTGACATTTGTTCTAACCACCACAGTGGCTATGTGTGCATGTGTGTATGTAGGTAAACAAAGAAGGGTTTAAAATTGGAGAGGCTGGAGAAGAATTCAGAGTGGGGAAAATGATATGAGCCGTGACCCAGAGAATGTTAAGAGACAGCAGAGTTCCCAGAGAGGCTAAGTAGGCAGTGGTGAGACTAGAAGAACCCTGCTATACGGGGCTAAATTAGTGGTTCTTGGAGAGGATTTTCCTCCTGAGGGCTTTGCCAGATGTGGGGCTATGATTTTGGTTGCCATGGTAATTGGGAAACATGAAGTGGCATTTGAAGAATGAAGGCGTGGCCTGTTAGACAACTTGTATGATGTGGGGGAGACCTAATTGGTAAAGGACGTTCCCATGTCCTCAACTTTCAAAACCTCGCCATTAATCCAGGTAGAAAACTGCTTAATGATCTGATCCCAGAACCCACCTGCATTTTACAGGAGGTTTCTAGTAGAGTTGACAGAGAGCGGTGATACCTATAATCAGAATAGGAAGGGAAGAGAATAAAAGCAACACAGTGAGACACACTGGTTTGTACCAATGGCAGAAACAAACAGAAATTGTCTGAATTTGTTTTCTATTGCTGAATAACCAACCCAACAATATCCATGTATTAGTTCCCAGTCTGCCAGTCAGCTGTTTGGGCACCCCGTGACTAGGTTCTTGCTCAGGGTCTCCACAGCTGAGATCAAGCATCAGCTTGGAATGTTGTCTCACCTGAGGCTGGGGTTCTTTGCAGGCCACACAGGTTGTTGGCAGAATTAACTTCCTTGTAGTCGCAGGGCTGACGTCCAGTTTCCCGGCTGTCATCTGGGGACCATTCTTAGCTCTTAGTGACTGCCCACTGCTCTCTTCCATGTGGCTTTCTCCACAAAACGTCCATTTGCTCCTTCAAGACCAGCAAGGCAATGTTTATCTTGCTTCAAATCTCTGACTTTTCCTCTGACCCCTGGACTCAGATTTAAAGGGCTCATGTAATTATGTCAGGTCCACCTGAATAATTTCCCTTTTGATTAAGTGAAAGTCAACTGATTAGTAACCTTAATCACATCTCCAAAGTTCCTTTTGCAGGTAACAGTATAGTCACACAATGACATCCCGTCATTTTGACAGGCTCTGTCCACACTGAATGGAAGGGAATTATACAAGCATATGCGTCATGTAAGATTGAGTTGGATTCTGGGCTTAGATCATTATGCACAGGTTTTTTACCTAGATTAATGTCTGCTGGGAAATTTTGAAAGTTAAGAATATGGGAATCTTGGGGGCTATCCTAGAATTATGCCTTTACACTGTCTAGAAACATCCAGAACACTTTGCGCTGGGACCCTTATGTCCATGGTAATCATGATATAATTGATCAGACCTGGTAAATCTGAGTCTTACCTTTTGCTTTGGCTTTGACGGCAGATCAGATGCAAAGAGATGATGTGAGATATGTGAACTGGACACAATGACTGCTCCTTTCCTGTTAGAAATCATGATATTTAATAAACATGTGGATGCATGTGCTAGCAGCCATAAAGCCAAACTCTGCTTGGAGTTACAGCCCTCTAGGTGAGAACACATGGCGTAGATACTGGTGTCATATTGTCGGATTTAAACTGGCTCATTTGTCGAGTGTAATTTTCTTGTATACATTATTTTATTCAATCTGGAGGTTTTGACATGTAAATGGTTGGGAGGGAAAAGGGCAGAAAATCCATTTTGGAACACTCAAGGTAAGAACTATATATTCGAGGGGGAAGAGGAAAGTAAACCTTGAAACCAAATTGTGCTTTCTGCCTTTCTCCTTGCTACGCTGGAACTGTTTGCCTACACATCAGTCCCACATGCCTTGGAAACTCTGCCTCTTTTCTTTCAGTCCTGCTAAAACTCAGGACAGCCTGAAAGCATGGTCTATTGTGAGGCTTTTTTGTTCAGGGAATTTGGAGGAGCTTAGAGGAGAAGACAAGACAAACAGCACCTCTTGGGGGGGCTTCCAATTTGCTCTCACTTGTGAACAAAATTTTAAGTGTACAATTCAACATTGCTAATTTTGGGGACAATGTTGTACATAGGTCTCTGGATCGCCTCCATCTTGCATAATTGAGACTTTATGTTTGTTTCTTACCAATTCCCCATTTCCCCTCTTCCCAACATCAGAAAGAATTATTTTCCAAAATGTATACGGAGATCCTATAATTCAGTAGCAAAAAAAAAAAAAAAGCAATAATCTGATTTTTAAAACAGGGTAAAGACTTGAATCATTTCTCCAAAGATGTACAAATAGCCAACAGGTAGATGAAAAATTGCTTAATGTCACTAATCATCAGGGAAATGCAAATCAAAGCCACCATGAGGTAACGCATCGACTGATACCAAACGATGTGTCAGTTGGTGTGAGGTGATACATCATGGTGGCCTTGATTTGCATTTCTTATAGGCATATATATACATGAAAGACAGTAGGTGCTGATAAGGATGTGGAGAAACTGGAACCCTTGTACGCTGTCGGAGGAATGCAAAATGGCGCAGCCACCATGGAAAACAGTATGGCGATTCTTCAAAAATTTTAAATAAAACTACTATATAATCCAAAAATTCCACTTCTGAATATTTATCCAAAATGATTGAAATCAGGATCTCAAAGGCATATTAGCACTCTGGTGGTTCCTTAATTGGGGGATTGGCGGCACCTGGGAACTTGTTAGAACTGGAAATTCTCAGCCCCCTACTCCAGCATTACACTTCGTCAGCCTCTGGAGTGGGGTCCTGCAATCCCTTCTTAACAGGCCCTTTGGGAAATGCTGATAAATTCTGCATTGAGAACCAGGAGTGAGAACCACTGCTGTAGTCAAATCATACAGCTTTCTCTCTTTCATGTAGTCGTATCTATCTCATTGTTTCTCTACTCTCTCTCTGAGTTTCTTCTTACTGAAAAACTCAAAGCAATAAACAATATTATACACATTTCTAAGAAAACAGATATTTAGTTTAACGAAGGCAAGCTTGATTGCAGCTGAAGAGGACGTAGGTCTGGGGACACTCCGTGGCATGAGGCTATCGCAGGTGTGCAGCTCGGTCATTCGGCAGCAAACAGGTTAGGGACAGAGCTGTGTGTGAACAGAGGGCCATGAGTGCATACGTGGAGCTGCTCATTCTGCAGGCCATGTGGACACTGTACCAGTTACAAGGGCCTCTCACCCCTTTCAAAGGGTTTCTCAGCATTCACAGGAGAAGACGAGGCAAAAGATTTGCTATAGGCTTCTTGGTGTCATTGCCTATTCCCTTTTGATTTTTGATATTCAACAATGCAATGGTAGACACTGGCCCACAGTAGCAAAAATACTCAGAAAATGCCAACTGCTTTGGCAGGGTGCATATCATTTTCTCCATTCTGAATTCTATACCTTCTGAGAATGTATAGATCATATTTAAAATATTCTATACAGATCATTTTGTGGTCTTTGTAGTGTTCAATATGTAATAGCATTTTTTTAACCATAGTATTTATATAACATAATTTGCTAACTATATTTTAGGACTGCAATGTAAAAATCACTTTCTCTTACAGTTATTTCTGAATGATATGATTCTACATACTTTTCTACCTTATAGCTTTTCATGTTTTAAAATGTTTTTACAAAGAGCCTATGCTAATGCATTATTAAAGGATATCTTAAATGTGATCTTAGCCTATCTGCTGTCATTTGTGTGATCGACTTATACAGATTTCATATTGAAGAGTGTCAAGTGTACTGATGCCCAGTGGAAACATAGTGTCCACTGAGAGGCGGAGTCTTAGTGGGCGCTGTGTGAGACCATGTGCTGCAAATGTGGCTTTGCACATATGTGGAAAAAATGCTTCAAAACTGCAGTAAAGCCATGGTTTCTATTTACAAGTTGTATTATTTTGAAAATGCTAGTGTGCTTTTTGATTAATGTCACAACCTCGTGACAATATTGTTGTCCATGGTCATATGCTGGACATTTCCTGAGACGTGGGGAGAGAGGGCAACAGGGCTTGAGACACGTGCCAGGCCCTGGGTGACTTTGCAGCCTTGCTCACCTGCAGAGCTGCAGCAGTGCGAGGGCTGAGGGCCCCAGGGCCCTGCCCAGGAAAACCAGAGGATGCATGTAGACTCCTCCGGGGATCCTCAAGAATGAATACGTACCAGGGAGCCAGATACCCATTTTTGATTCAATGGAAGCAGAAATGGGAGAGAAAGTTCAGAGAGAAATGCACAGACAATCCTGGGATTGGTACTGATACACAAGGTGGGGTGGGGTTTGGAAGTAAGAGGTACAGCAATGATGAAGAGTAGTTCTCTTATGGGGACTTCCGTAGGGTGGCTGGTGGCGTTAAGGGGCTGGGGTCTTGGGGAGAGGAAGGTTTGTGTTTGGCCTATGAAATCTGAAGAAACCGCCTTCTTTCCTTGTTTTCCTGTGTTCTTACAAAGAGTTTGCTCCATCGAATGGCTCATTTCCATGCATGCTCAGGTCAGCTCAAAAAGGTGCACTAGTTCTGTATTGAATCGACAGTCTTGAGATGTCCTTCTGGCACTCGGAGTGACAGTCAACTCTCCCTTCTGGATGAAAAAGCACCAGGAGCACTGCCCTTGACATGTCCCTCTGACTCTTCTGGGCAAATCCCAAAATCCTGGTCTTCTAGGGTTCAGTTAGTTCCAGAAATGCCATGTGAGGGGAAATTCCATACTAAAAGAGCACCATCTCCTGCTGATTAACTGAACGTCTTCCATCTCATTAATTCCTTTAATCACATATCTTCACAACAGTCCTATAAACAGAAACAATTTGATGAGAAAATTGAGGTACAGGGACATGAAAATCCTGGCCAAGATCCCATAGCAAGCGAGCAGCAGTCCTACATAGGAGACTGGCTGCCTGGCTGCCCGGCTGCAGGGCGCCCACGGTCACTTCTGTGTCCTTGCACTTCCGTGGGGAGAAGACAATGTGGTGGGTGAGACGACAGGAGGGCACCACAGATTTACTGGCATTTTTTTCTCCACTCAATAAAAGTAAATTTGTGTTTGCCACTAGGACTTGGTTTCACTAAATCATACCAAAAAAAGCATTGAAAGTTGTTGAAAATACATATATATGTAATCAGTTTCTTTTAAACACACACACGCAGGATTAAATACACCAAGGAAACAATTCTCTTCCCTGTAATACACCTTCACTTATAAAATTGTCAGTGGAAGATGCCTGTGCACTGTTAGATATAAACTTCATCGGCAAGCCATTCATGAAAACTCTAGAACATTCACGAAACAGCCAAGCAAGGAGTACAGTCCCAGTTTCACGTGTTTTGAAGACAACTCTATTTCACACCTCAAAAGTCTTTTCTCAAGCCACAAGCATACCATATGCAGGCACCACACAGACACCCGGCCTTTGGTGAAGCCATTTCTGCCCATGAAGTGACTCCCCATTGTGGATAAGAAGAGATCACAGTGCTAGGTCATCAGCATGAGCCTCGAGACTTGGGATGCTCCATCGCAAATGGGAAGAAAATCATTAGAGCTTATTGTCAATAAAGAGAAACAATATTTTCAAGCATAAATCAAAGTATGAGTGATAGGAATAGAAGTAGCCAGTGAACTTTACAGTGTCTCATTCACATACAGTTTCAGGGAATAACTTAAAAATAAATGAAACAAGTCTTTGTCACTAATGAACATGTGTCTCAGGAGAGAGTTATGAGTGTCCCAACAGGGACAACTTTGGCCCTTTCCTGAGGCATCCTGACTCTGGCTGGTGAAGTTTTTCTGATGGGATGGATAACTGGTTAGTGCTTAGCTTCCTGAAGGGGATGCTTATTATGAAATGAGCACTTATCAGGCCATTGTTCTGTGCAAGGTAAGGAAATTCAACTACCAGGCTTTGAAGTTCTACCAACGTGCACACAGGACTGCACCACATACTAAAATGTCCCTCTGGAACTCAAAGCATGAAGCCCAAATGCAAAGCAAAATGTCTAGTCTCTGATTCCTCAGGAATGACTATGTTAAATAAAAAAATACATATAGACCCAAGGAAGGGCATAAAGTCATACTACTACTACTAATGGTAGATATAAATTATTGAGCATGATGTGTCACTCACTTAATGTCCACAATCTCTATTTTCTCCACTCCTGATTTAGCAGCTCCTCCTGTTTACAAATAATATGTTAAGTAATTTGTTCAAGGTTGTGCAAGACCTGTGACTGACATAGGGTGTTTTAGTGGATCTGTAGGGATCATAATATCTCATGGAATCCCTATTAATAGATGAGAAGACTGAGGCTTAAGAGATTTATGCAAATTACCTGATGTCATAATACTATAAAGTGTGAGTGAGGCCTAGACTTCTGAGCAGATTTCTCTGTCCAATATGTGTGTGCTCTTTCCACTATATCAGTCCATTTCCCAGGCTTCAAAATAAAGA
This sequence comes from Alouatta palliata, assembly GCA_004027835.1. Taxonomy (NCBI): domain Eukaryota; kingdom Metazoa; phylum Chordata; class Mammalia; order Primates; family Atelidae; genus Alouatta; species Alouatta palliata. Next base: position 19,006 of record PVKV010003374.1, read on the forward strand.
GGATGCATTGTCTAGCTGAAAACAAATTTTCAACTAAAAGGAAGAATGGAATGCTCATAACTTTAGAGTGGGGAGAGTGCTAGTTTTTTTCCTCTGCGTTACCTCGATCATAGGATTACATCCACCTGATTTCTTGGTATTATTTGCTTACATGTTCTTTTTCCCAAACCAGATTCTTTGAAGCCCTTGTCTTCAAAAATTTGTGTCTCACTCATCATTTCTCCAGAACTTAAAACAATGTCAGGCACGTGGTCGGTATGAAACAAATGTTTATAGATCGAGCTTGATTTTATGTAGTCAAAATAATCCAGTTAAAATAAGTGATAATTGTTAAATATCATTATCAGATTCTATTTTTTGTGTTAAATTCTACAGAGTATCTTTGGGACACACAAAAATAGGTGTGGACTAAATATGTAAGTAATCCCTTACAACATGCCAACCCAGTGCTATGCTTCAAGTGTTTCAGTGATCTCCTCTGAAGAAACAAGTCTGAGAACTGATGATATAAAGACACCCAAGAATATAATTCCCCTTCAAGTTGGATTCTTGAAGATCCTTCATATGCTGAGGAGTGCCGGAGCTGTGTTAGGACAAATGCTTCAAGAATAATGTTTTATGCCACAATGGAGATCCAAAGATATCCTTCTTCACACACGATGTTCTGTGAGCATGCCTTCTCTTCACAACAGGTTTTATGAGAAAACCTTTGTGATCCTTCTTAGTTCTGTGATTTTAAGCCCTGCAAACTCTTTGTCGTCATTCAGCACATACTCCAGAAACTCATCATGGTCTTTCTGACGAAGGAGGCCCTGTTCCTAGTAGCAGTGTTAGCAGGAGCCTAGCTACCCTTATCATTCAGTGCAGCCATCAAATACTTGAGGAATTAAACTGAAGCCTCCATTTTCACTTTCATTGTGGAATGATAAACAAATTAGTGAGCTTTTAGAAAAGTTCTAAATTATCCAAAAATTTTATTTTGGGAAAAGATTTTACATGAAGTAGTATATGTTTATTTAGAAGAAACTAACATTCTACATTACTTTTTAGGCTATTTCCTAAGGAAAAGCCATTTGTTTTGGAAATAGTGACTTCGAACTAATTGTTATTTACTCATTTATTTTTAACTCTTTAACCCATAAGTCTATTAATACAGGAGCTATCAGTTCTATTGCTTACTAGAAATATAGCATAAAGTGATGTTTTATAAGCAAGGCCTCAGATAACTCTGGATTGAGTCACTTAATTCACTGGAACTGGTGAGTTGAAAGTCTTTAGGTTTTAACTAGGTTATCACTGTAAATCCCCATCAGACAATTTGAGAAATTTCTCTTTTATTCTCCCGAATGGAGTGGATGAATACATTTTTCTTTTCTGTTGCTGTAAGCAGCAGACATTAATGATGTGGCCAGTTATAGGAAACGTGTATAATACATTACACAGATTATCTGTTTGTGTAAAATAATAATAAGGAGATCATGTGATAATGACTGAGAGGTATGCAGGGTGATGCGTGGCTCCGAACAACAGAAACTTACTCAACTATTTGGCAACAGAAATGCTTACTAAGTATTTTCCTCCGCTTCATCACCGAAACAAATGGGAAAAGTAATTAGAAACAAAGAGAAGGCTTTGGCAGTAGGCTTTCATGTTCTAAGTTAGAGCTTCAAGTAAACAGTCCTGTTTGAGTCTTGCAGCTACTGCAACTGGAACTGTTTTGGCTTAATGATTCGGTTAAGAGGATAAGCCTCTGTGCTCTCTGGTTCCTTTTTCTTCGTATCTTGACCTATTTCAGGAGCTGATTTCCACCTGGAATGCTACTCTCAGCCCTGAGGTGTTTATTCCTGGATGGTCTGAAATAAATGTTGACAGGTTTACTTACTGATCTTATTCCTTTTCATTAACCAAAGAATATTTATTACGTGGACAAAGGATATATGACACTGAGCTAGATAATACATAGTCATGAGGAAAGAATATGAAAATTAACCTATCTTAAGTATTCAAAAAACTAATTGCGATAGAAGAGATGGAGGCATTTAGTAAGAGATACATTATTTCCACCATGTTTGGTAATTCTACATCGGGTAGGAGCAGCTAAATAATTTTGTCACTGGGGCTGTTGGCGAACGGGATAGGGGGACTGGTGGTCAAAGGCGAGTCTGGCTGGGCGCAGTGGCTCACGCCTGTAATCCCAGCACTTCGGGAGGCCAAGGTGGGCAGATCACCTGAGGTCAGGAATTTGAGACCAGCCTGGCTGACATGGCGAAACCCCGTCTCTACTAAAAATGCAAAAATTAGCTGGGTAAGGTGGCATGTGACTGTAATTGCAGGTACTCGGGAGGCTGAGGCAGGAGAATCAGTTGAACCAGGAAGCAGAGGTTGTGGTGAGCTGAAATCACACCGCTGCACTCCAGCCTGGACGACAGAGCAAGACTCCGTCTCAAAAAAAAAAAAGGCAAGTCTATCCTGGGAGAACCATAGAGAAAATGGACACTCATCAGAGAGCAAATGGCCAGCATCGGCAAAGGCACCAAAGGGTTTAGAAGATGCGAGTGAACCGTTCTTAGGAGGTGAAGATAACGTTAGTAATGGAGTCCACAACAATCTGAGTAACAAGGCACGTTTACTGAGGACTTACCATCTGTATCTATTCTTCTGTGTGATGATCTTAACCTTGTTATATGGAGAAACAAAGGCTTAGAGCTGTTAGTAACTTGTACCAAACAATAGATTATTGAATGTTATGCAATGGATGACCAGATAAGAATTGTAAGAGATGTAACAGGTTGAGAATCTATATATGCGTGTTTTAGAAAGTCTTCCTTCCGTACTGACCGAAGTGAAACTCACTTGCAGGAGGAAAATCACTGAAGGGTGTCTTCGTCTGTTTGTGCTGCGATAACAGATATGAGTCTGGGCAATTTCTACAGGACAGAAATGTATGTCTCACAGTTCTGGAAGTCTGAGATCAAAGGGCTGGCAGGTTTGGTTGTCTGGTGAGGGATGCTGTCTGCTTCCAAGGTAGTGCCTTGTTGCTGTGTCTTCTAGCGGGAAGGAATGCCGTATTCTCAGGTTGCAGAAGGCTGGAAGGGCAAGTGAACCCATTGCTGCAGGAAGCCTCTTTTATAAGGGCCTTAATCTCATCCACAAAAGGGAGCTCTTGTGGCCTAATCACCTCTTACAGGCCTCACCGCTTAATACTACTGCATTGGCAACATCTGAATTTTGGAGGGAACACATTCAGACTGTAGAAAAGGGGCATGACAGTGCTCTGATGGAGAAATGACCAGGGTTTATAAGAGCCAGTGAGTGCCAAGGGGATGGAACAGGTGCATTGAAGAAGTAGGAGAGTGCTTAGCAAATGATGAGCCATATAGAATAAATGGTAGGTAATAGCTCAGAGCTAGTTCTCAGTTTCCCAAGGACCCATGGGCTATTTCTACTGGAGAAGACCTTCCAGATCATTGAATTAAGGAATCTAAGTCCAGGGGAAATAATGTAATTTGTCCACAATCTAACAAAGGGTAGCAGAGAGTTAGCTAAACACTTTGGAATGAGACAAATCTGGACCTGAAACCAGGCTCGGTTTATACTTGGGCAAGTTAGTATTCAGTTACATTTTATATAAAATAGGGGCGGCATACCAGTCTAACATGGCAAAGTGTAAGAAGGACTGCACAGTGCCCATGGGGCAGGACTCCTGCCGCAGTGACGGGTGTGGCAGGACCAGGAGCCAAACCCTTGATACTCAGTTTCACACTCCTCAGCACAGCAAGCTGCCCCAACAGCCACACCAATGCCACTTGGAATTTCAGAGCCAGGACTTTCACCCATGCTAAATTCACGATACAATCCATTTCAGTGTGCTGCTTTCCCTAGAGAACTTATAATTCAGTCATAGTCACTTATGTTAAGTGAACAACAGCAAAACTCCTGAGTCCGAGGTTATCTGAAGGAAGCAATCTGCAAGAAGTTTCTCCTTCCAAAGTCATGGCATCTAATTATTTCAGGCATTCTCCTTTATGCACGATTCAAGACAGTCAATTTGCCATTATTTCCTTTACGTTTCAGTTAACAAGTGCTGAGGGATTCCGGCTCCCAGGGCTATTCAGCTTGAGTCATTGAATCTATGTTGGTACCATTCAGCCTGAGTTTCATGCGCCACTGAGCAGATTCACAAAGCCGCGATGCAATCTTTTTGTCTTTTTAGGATATGTAACAGAGTGCCTTCTCAGCAACAGTCGGAGGAGAAGAGGCAATGACTTAAATCCTGCTCCTAGTACATAGGAAATAGAAGAAAAATATATGTAATTCAGAGGTGCTGAGTATTAAAGAGATGAAAAGGCATTTCTGAAATTAAATGGCTGAAAACCATTGAAAGCAAGAAAATACATGTAAGGCCTGTAAACTCAATGCAGCTTCAAGTTTTTAGTCTTACTGTTTTAACCAATGCATTTAAAAATAACTTCTGAAGAGCTTATTTAAGTCCTCAGGGACTTTTTTTAAATTTTAATTTGGCATCGTGACTTGGTGGCATGCCTTAATTAAATATGAAAAAAGTTGTGCCCACATCCAACAATCTATAAAAGGCTAAACTTTTAAGTCTAAATTGCTGAAGGGCTGATTATCTCCATATTTAACTAAGCTCTGTAGAGAGGCAGGGCTTTTGCATTCTTGGGTTTCTAATCTTGGTTCACACATTTAAGAGATTATAGATTCATTGCATTAAAAATATGGAAAAAGTTATAAACATCTGTTAATTGATTTTTCTTTATGATATGCCAGTTGAGTCATCATTTAGTCTTTGTCAAAATGTCCACAATCAAGGGTATTGCTTGCTTCTCAAGATCATTCATTTTCCTGCGCAACTTTGACTTAGAAACTTAAAACGTTTTTTCAGCTGAAATCTGACTCCCTACAGCTGCTAATGTGTCTTCTTATCTTTTTGGAGGAACCCTATAAGTATATTTTTTATTGTAACTCACTTTGTTCAAACTTAGAAGAAGTATTTGTTCCTTGTATACAGTTTGGAAAGTATAACAAAGAATAAAAATGAGGAAGAAGGTCAGGTGCGGTGGCTCACACCTGTAATCCCAGAACTTTGGGAGGTTAAGGTGGGTGGATCATGAGGTCAGGAGTTCATGACCAGCCTGGCTAAGATGGTGAAACCCCGTCTCTACTAAAAATACAAAAATTAGCTAGGCATGGTGGCGCGCGCCTGTAATCCCAGCTACTCAGGAGGCTGAGGCAAGAGAATCGCTTGAACCTGGAAGGCAGAGGTTACAGTGAGCTGAGATCGCGCCATTGCACTCCAGCCTGGGTGACAGAGTGAGACTCCGTCTCAAAAAAAAAAAAAAAAAGAAAAAATTCACTTGTATTTCTACCCTGCAGCAACGGTCACTATTAACATTTAATATCTTTTCTTACAGGTTTTCCTGTATGTGCTTATAAACACATTCAGCTGGGAAAGTGGAATTGAACTCTGGCTTGATACACTGTTTTCAGAACTACGTTTTATGTTGGGAACATTTCCGCACATCATTAAATATTGATGTACTGTAATTTATTTATCATTCTCTGTTGACCACTTAGTTCAGATAAACATATGTCTGTAAAACTTGGAATTTCTGTACTTTCTAATATTTGAAGAGAGTGTTTGCATATTTCCCAAGTCTTTTCAAAGTTTAACACCCCTCAGATTTTTTTTTATCATTTCTCCTCTGCTATGGTTTATCTGCATTGCACCATCTGAATCTATTTCTCCTGAATTTAATTCTGTTTTCTTGTAACTTTCACTCACAACCAAACACAACACTTTGGTTGATATCTGAGAATTTCAGATCAAATCAAGAAAATATTTTCTTAAAATTGGTGAATTTTCTTCTGTAGTCTCATAATACAATATCATATTTTCTTAGTTTTTCTTATTGACTCATACTGGCTAATACTAGTTTTCCACAGAAATAATTATATTTAGTTTGTAGAACCTCAGGGAGTACCTGGTGTGTAGTCCTTAAAAGCACTAATATATAATATAAATTAAGTCCCAGAGTTATTTCTCCTCACCCTAGACTTATATAATATGTTATTTATAATGGAAAGAACATTTGTTTCTTTTATATTCAAAATGTGCCATGATTCCAACAACCACTTAGAGTATGACTCTAACAGGCAACATATGACCTTTCCCCAAAAGCTTCAGGTTATTTGTAAATTGGACATTTCCTTCTCTACTATTCTCCTTTTTACTAATACGATGTTGAACCAGGCAGAAATGAAGCCACAGGACTCCAGCACTCTTGTAGAAACCTCCTTCTAATGTGAAGTTAATCCATTTATCCTGCAGCTATTGACCAGCTTCTGACAATATTTCCACCTTGTCCTTGTGAGATAATTTACTTAAAGCCACTTTTATTATGTTTGCTGCATTAGTCAGTTTCCAAGACTCTGTTAAAGGGTGATTTGAGGCCAGGCATGGTGGCTCATGCCTCTAATCCCAGCACTTTGGGAGGCCGAGGCAGGTGGATCACTTGAGATCAGAAGTTTGAGACCAGCTTGGCCAACATGGTGAAACCTCGTTTCTATTAAAAATACAAAAATTAGCTGGGTGTGGTGGTGTGCACCTGTAATCCCAGCTCCTCAGAAGGCTGAGGCAGGAGAATCACTTGAATCTGGGAGGTGAAGATTGCAGTGAGCTGAGATGGCACCGCTGCACTCCAGTCTGGGTGACAAAGTAAGACTCTGTCTTGAAAAAAAAGAAAAAAGGAATGATTTGACTTGTAAGAATTAGTTTATTCTTGGTGAAATCATGCTAAATCTTGGTAATCCTTATTTAAAATATGTGGTCATTAACCTTTTTCAAATAACTCAAATTTGTCTACTCATTCTGAAATGTTTATGACTACTATACGCTACTGAGTGTGAGATAGAGAGGAGATAGAGAGAAAGATAGTGCGCACCATGCTGACACGTGGTGAAGTCAGTGACAACAGAGGTTCAGAGCAATTCGGGATAAAGGAGAAGGGGAATGAAGTTCTGTAAGTGATCAAGTGTTTGACAGAGCCTGCTGGGAACTGGTCCAGGGCCACAATCCTAAGGGAGCAATTTGGAGAGGCAGATCTGGGGCTACTGAAGAACAGTTCTGCTTAGTTTCTGGTTTTCCTTCTGGTTTACTGTAAGTAAACTCTAGAAATGAAATTAGTAGATTATTTGAAAAATGGTGGTGGTGGTAGATTATTTAATTCTTTTCTACTCTGGAGAAAACTCAACTCTTTATTTTTTAAATTGATTTTGTAAAAAGTGAAAAGTTACAGGGGTCTCTGTTGCTGTTATTTCTGGAAGACCACAAAAGAAGAAAACTTCCCAGGTTGAATTGTAGCTTCTAGTTCCAAAGAAGGAAAACACTATAAAAGTTTTCTTTGGGGCAAATGAGTTTCAAGTGTGATGCGCAGCTGCTGTTTCTCTCTGTGCATGAATGTGTGTATTTGTGTACCCATAGAAAACACTGGTTCTTTCAAGTCACCAGATTAATTGCAGTCGAATGGAATTCTGTCAATCTCTTCAAAATAAGAACGTAAAGCAAAATTCATACTATTTCAAGTCAAGCACTCAACAATAGTTACTTGGTTAACATAAGTGATCTTTACAAAGGTTTTGTATTTTCTTTGAACCCAATACTTGGTTAAAAATGTTATTTTTCTTAGTCTTGTTTCATTTTGAAGTTTCCTAAGATGCCTCGGTAGAATGTTGAGTCATGGCATTCTTCTTTATGTATGGCAATGAAAAGATATTGGTAAGAATTATTAAGCTAATACAGACTAACGGTAATTTTATAGTTTTATATGTAATTGTTAGATTCGCTGGGAGTGCCACTTAGTACAGAGCAAAACACAGCTCCTCTTTACCCCAGTGGAGGACGTGTTAGTGTTAAACAGAACACTAACAGATGCTCAAGAGAGTTGCCATTGTCACACAATGAGTTAACAAATCTCAGTGTAAAATCTAGTGACCACATTTTATCAGCAATGAAAAACGTTCTAATAATAAAAAGTTGGCGATACGGTCATGTGCCACATGATGTTATGGTTAATGATGAGCCACATACGATGGTAGTCCCAAAAGATTATAATATCATTTTATTTTACCCTTTCTATGTTTAGATACACAAATACCATCATATTACAATTAACCACAGTGTTCAGTAGGGTACCATGCTTCACAGGTGTGTAGCCTAGGAGCAATGGGCCCCACCATGTATGCCCTATATGCTATGTAGTTCGTGTGTGTAGTGGGCTCTACCATGTAGGTTTGTGTACGTGCACTCTATGATCTTTGTGCAAGCACAAAATCATCTAACGACACATTTCTATGGACGTATCCCTATCCTTAAGTTAGCCATGATTATATTTTCTTCATGTAATTCTTCCAAATGAAGCAAGAAATCTTTTTTTGGGGGGGTGATGGAGTTTTACTCCTGTCGCCCAGGCTGGAGTGTAATGGTGCGAGCTCAGCTCACTGCAACCTCTGCCTCCTGGGTTCAAGTGATTTTCCTGCCTCAGCCTGCCGAGTAGCTGGGATTACAGGAGTGTATCACCACGCCTGGCTAAGTTTTGTGTTTTTAGTAGAGACGGGGTTTCACCATATTGGCCAGGCTGGTCTCAAACTCCTGACCTCAAGTGATCTGCCAAAGTGCTGGGATTACACTGTGCCCAGCCTGAAGCAAGAAATCTTCATAATGGTATTACTTTACTGTTCACAACTTATTGAATTAATGAACATATGGAAAGATGGAGTGTATTTTATATTCTTAAGGTGTTCATGGAGTTATTTTTTAAAAATGTGTGTGTAAAAAGTACCATTTTACAAATGGTTAAGAAATCCTTTCCATTAGATTTCTGTGTCTTTGTTTTGGATTCCAGGGTTCAAGGAAGTTCAGCTAAGTTTAATTCTGCCCAGCATGGACATTTTGCTTTTGATAGTCACTTTCTATTCCTTGGCTAATTAAATCAAAAATTCCGTCTAACTTTTGGAGTGTGTGTTGTGCGTATGTGTGTGCTTGTATATGTGGTAAATTCTTGCCAAGCTAACAGCCCATATGAAACCCTGAAGTTACTTCTCCGAAGTCTGACCAGCTGTCTCTTAATCAAGAGACTAAAGGATGCCAAAAATTACAAATTGGCTGGGAAGCTGGAAATGTTTCCAAACCTAAGTAAGCAATTATAATTATTCCATCGTTCCAGTCATACAATAAAACTGCTGAGTAGAAACTACAATGAACTGTACCGTATTCCTTCACTCATTATAATAGATTTCTTCTGAAAGTAGGTCATAACAGGAGTTTTTTCTTTCTAGTTACTAGCGGCAAACAATAATGTGCTCTAATGGCATATCATTTTAATCAAAGTCAGAAGACTTAAAGTCTAGTTATCGTTTTGATGCTAGTTAATTCTGTGAACTTTTCTACACCATGTTTCCTTATTTTTAAAATCTGAATCAAAGTCCTTAATTAACAAAATTTCTTCCAGCATAATGTTGAAATAATTGTTTTGAGTTCACCCCAAGAAGAAAGTTGATATTTTAATATATTCATTCATTATTATTCATTAATTCATTGATTTATTTATCACAGAATTTCTGAGTGACTTCAGTACGCAAGCTACTATGTTATTTATTTTTAATGATACTTATTTTAATTAATATTTATTTTCTCCAAAGAGCCTACATCTATCCATCCATGCACTCGTCCATCCATCCATCCAGCTATCATTTGTCAACAAATGGTTATTGATCAGTTATTACATGCAAGAACACTTAAAAGCTTATCGGCCTTCTTACTAGCTAATATTTTTATAAATGTCTGGAATATTTGACAAAAATATGTTAAAATATTTACCACACATATCACCTAAAGGAAGAATAATTTTTTGAAAAGAAGATAAAAAATAATATTGTTTAATATATTATTTTAATTTTTAATAATATTGATAATGATGTCAGAATTGTGTATGTAAATGGGATATGGAGAATGTTATGTGATATGTATTATTACTGCATCCTCTGAACTGAAATACAGCACCAGCAGTCATATACATTTGTATACACATATTGCAGACCCTGCTGAAACATAGGGTAAGCAAAATCCTTCCTGTAAGAGTGCTTTTCACCTTTCAGCCTCTTGTCTTATTACCGTGGTCCCATCAGAAATAAGCCTGGTGGCTGGGCGCGGTGGCTCACGCCTGTAATCACAGGACTTTGGGAGGCGGAGGCAGGCGGATCACTTGAGATTAGGGGTTTGAGACCATCCTGGCCAGCATGCTGAAACACCATCTCTACTAAAAATACAAAAATTAGCTGGGCGTGGTGGCACTTGCCTGTAGTCCCAGCTACTCAGGAGGCTAAGGCAGGAGAATCTCTTGAACCCGGGAGGCGGAGGATGCAGTGAGCTGAGATAGCGTCACTGCATTACAGCCTGGGCGACAGAGTGAGACTCCGTCTCAAAAAAAAAAAAAAAAAAAAAAGCAACTGTATGATTCTTCTTTTAAATGGCTACAATGGTAGTAAACTTTCTGGAGTTGGCACAAGAATTTCTCACCTGTGACACAGAAATAGTGAGTCGGGCCTTCTCACCTGCTGCTCAGCTATGTTGCAGGCGAGTTCAGTGTTAGCTGATGTTTCACACAAGATGATTTTCAGGCACGAAATACAGATGGAAGCAGATTTGTGAAAACTCATTTCTGACCTTTAAAACAAAAGGTTTTGCCATGGAATGAGCAAACGTAATGTAACCATATACTAGAGGCTAATTCTAAGTATGTCTCTAGTGCAAATGGATTTAGAAAAAGCAGCCTCCTCCTTGTGCATGTTTAGCAAGAGGAGCTGAAGCTGTACTTCCAAACAGTTCTGCTGTAAATAGCCCCGAGCTCTTGTGGTCACATTCTTGGCACACTGATTTCTCTGGGTTGCTATCGAGTTCTATAGCGTAGTGAGGTTGTAGACATTTACGTATTCGGCATCCATAGCTCTTTGGATGAGAAGTTACTGCTGATCTCACTGTAGGGAAAATTACAGCACAAAAATACTGTTGCAGGAAAGCAGCCATGAAAAATATCAATTTGGTGAAGAAAAAAGAGAGGGCAGCCATTTTTGTGTGAGTTAAGATAAATAATTTTGCGCAGTTTTCACCAGGTGTAGAATTGGTAGCGTTCACAGGGAGAGTTGGGAAAGAAAACCACTCTGTTTTTGGAAAAGGTACATTTTGTTGGAACTTCAAGGAGTGTAAAACACTCTTTCATTCATCCTTTTTGTTGAATGAACATGGTGACCCGGGGCCATGCTCTGTGCTGCACAGAAGCTGGGAGCTTTCGGGGCATTTGCAGAATAGCAGTCAATGGAGGGGCTGACACACACCAGGGCACAATCAGGCTTTCTTATTAGATTCAAGGCCTTATGGAAGAGATCATGACTAAGCAGAATTTTTGAAGATGGGTGGATATTTTCTTACATTGGATGGTGAGAAGGGATTATGGACAGAATAGGGTGGCATGATGATGAGTATGACACGTCCTGCATTGTGCTGGCTTGGGGATACTAGGCCCGGCTCATGCACAGGTGTCAGAGGCAAGCCTAAGGGAGGGAAACAGAGAATTGGCATGAGTCTCAGACCACATGGGCAGCTCCGGTTGGGCTCTGCTGGTGGTAGACAGCCATGCCTGGAAGGATTTTAAACCGAAAGAATTAAAATAAATCGACAGCAAATCCAACATAGTTTGCTTTCCTACAAAAATCTCCCCACAGCTGCATGCAAGAGGGGCAAAGAGTACAGGAGATGCCAGGCGCGGTGGCTTATGCCTGTAATCCCGGCATTTGGCGGCCAAGGCAGGCAGATCACCTGAGGTCAGGAGTTCAAGACCAGCCTGGCTAACATGGTGAAACCCCGTTTCTACTAAGAAATACAAAAAATTAGCCGGACATGGTGGTGTGCACCTGTAATCCCAGCTACTTGGGAGGCTGAGGCAAAAGAATCACTGGAACCTGGGAGGCGGAGGTTGCAGTAAGCTGAAATTGTACCATTGCACTCCAGCCTGGGCAACCTGAGTGAAACCTGGCCTCAAAAAAAAAGAAAAAAAAAAAGAGAGAGAGAGTGCAGGAGAATGGGCCACCAGGACGGTGCTGACTTGACTTGGGAGGTATAGAGGACTTGGTGGCTGCTTGGATGTGTAGGGTCAGGAAGAGTGGGTGGCTTCTAGGACTCTGATTTTGTGTCTGGGCTGAGAATAGAAAAAGTGAGAAGGGAAGGATTGTTTAAGACTTTGGGTAAAGTTGAGAGGTATCGTCAGTACACCCATTTGTTAGAGAGGTCAAATGGGTAGATGAATGTCAAGTATGAAGGACGTGGTCAATTACTAAGAGAAAGGGAAAGATCTGTTATGTGTGTGTATACAGATATATGCACGCATATCTGTATAGGTGTCTCTCTAAGTATAGACACACATTTATGCCTCCTCACGCATATACGTTCTGCTTACTTACTTTTATATAGCTGCATGAAAACCGAAAAAGTGGATGAAATTGCTAAATGAAGGTCAAGGGAGGAGGGGAGAAAGCTCATACAGAGGCAGGCGGAAGAACATGGTCTGGAAAAAGAGTCGGAGACAGACTGTTTAAAGAGAAGGGAGAAGATCCAGGATAGCTTAAAGAGGAAGCCGGCTGACATGATCAAACGGCACCAAAAGATCGAGTAAAATGATGACTCCAGTTCACCATGCGTCAAGAATTCAGAGGTGACTGAGGCTGAGATGATTTGAATGAAGTGGTAAAAGAGGAGGTTAACTTGCAGTGGGTTGAAGAAGAAAGGCAGCAAAATTGCTAAACATTTTTTCAGTTGTTATCATTGGTATCCAAATATCAGTATAAGAGATGAAGCAAAAATGTTAAATAATTCACCAAAATTTTGACCCATGAATATAGTTCCCCAAAAGAACGTTGCATAGTTGACAGTTCAGACTATTGCAAAATCCACTGTCTCTGTCAGCTGCCTCGCATCATTACAGCAATGAAGTGTGGCTGGTGTATGGAGATTTGAATTTTGTGGCGTACAATACACGTTTCCCAACATTCAGGCAGATCTGCACAGAACTGCAAGTGACAGTGACCAGCTTGGCTATTCTTGTAGAGGAACGTACATTCTGCTAACTGGATTTTTTTTTTCTTTAAACAATTGATTTTGAACGGGAAGGCAAGAATGCTTTGAATTTTGCCAATTATGAACCGTAAGTGATTCATTCACTAGTGTGATTATTATTGCTATTATTTTGGTTCAGTACTCTGTGTCAATATTTATGCTTTCTTTTGCGTGTAAGGAAGATAGTTAGACATCTCCCTCCTCTTCAAGAGCTCTCAGTTTGGCTGTGTCGGGTGGGAACAGAGACACTGTTACGAGACAATGACAACATGGTGTTTAAAATGTTACAAAAGCAGTGTCTATTGATATCGGTCATATTATGACTACAAGCACTTATTAGCAACTATTCAAAATGCTCTGGATAAATCCTCACGTTGAGTACTAATCATCATTATCCTTGTTTTGTGATGAGGAGTTCTGAGGGAGTGTGGCCTGTCTGAGCCCCTGGGCTCAGGGGTGGCCAGGGATGACCCACTCCAGGTACGCTTCCCTGGCTGAAACCCGCATCCCAACCACTGAGCTAAGTGCCTCCACTGCAAAGTCCTTAGGGGAGCACAGGGGTTCCCACAGTGCAGTTGTCAGGGAACGTCTCTCTAAGGAAAGGAAGGGTGAATTTGAAATCCGCATTCCAGTGTGGCTGCCAGTCCTGGCATCGGCAGCAAGAGGCACTCGAACAGATGGCACAGCTGGCAGGGCAGCTGCTACCAGCTGTGCTTCCTCCTGACCCCCTGTGAGGGTGCTCGCCGGGAGGTGTGGTGCCCTCGACTTCACCACAGATGTGGGAAGGAGAGAAGAAAGGCAAGGGCAATCCAGGAACCACATGTGCACATGCATAGAGCTGGGAAACAGGGTGACCAGGCTTTAATGAGGAGGTTCAGTGGGCCTGGGAGGGCTGGGGGATGCCAGGGTGTAGAGATGGGTGACCGCCAGGCGGACAGGTTTGTTTCCTCCACAGCAAGACCACAGGGCATCTGGGAGCGCATCTCACTCCTGCCAAGTCCCAGGTCACTATATAAATGGTCAAGAACCAGGCTGGGAGGATGTGTCTGACTCCCCCAGAGCCAAGCAGCAGCTACACAGTAGGAGCCGGGAAGGACAATCAAGGTAAATATCACGCCAGATAAAAATATAACCGAGTCTGATCTCAGCAGTTCCATCGTTTTCTTTCTGTCCTCATGCTGTGTTTACTGGCTCACGTGCAGATGGGCTGGTATTGTCTAGTGAGACCCAGTAATGCCATTGTGTCTTCCCAAGCGCACGGGCATTTGGAGGAGCCACAGTTAGAGAGTGGGGCACAGAAACGGAGGAAATCATTGCATAATATAACAATGATCCTAAAACGATGAATTATGTTCATTCATTTGAAGAGTTAAATCTTATCACTTTTAAACTCACTTTCTCCAGAATGACAAAGTTAGCAATTCAAGAGGTGATGTTTTAGTTTTGTGTAAAAATTCACTTAGAGCTTCTTATTTCCAAGTAAAAGACATTACTTTATATAACACGGTGTATGATGACCTCAGAGCAAGACTTTACAGTTGGAAGCTATTTTCACACACTAGTGAATGTGGCTCAGTGACGCTGTTCAGGTGTAGTCTCGTTCTCCCACTGACGTTCAGATCAAACCCCTTCAACTCTCTGTCTCCTTTTTTTTTTTTTTTTGAGACAGATTCTCGCTGTCACCCAGGCTGGAGTGCAGTGACACAGTCTCCGCTCACTGCAACCTCCACTTCCTGGGTTCAAGTGATTCTCCTGCCTCAGACCCCCAAGTAGCTGGGATAACAGGCAGCTGCCACCACGCTGGGCTGACTTTTATATTTTAAGTAGAGACAAGATTTCACTATGTTGGCCAGGCTGGTCACAAACTCCTGACCTCAAGTAATCTGCCTGCCTCAGTCCTCCCAAAGTGCTGGGATTACAGGCTGAGCCACCGTGCCTGGCTCCCTCTTGTCTCTTGAAATCAGCTGTCTGACCTGTAAGAGAGAGCTACAGAGAGCTAGTGACACCTGCTGGAAGAACCAAGTATGTAGCGGATGAAAAAATCTGGAAGGGACTATTCTGTCCGGGTTTTCTCAGTTTACTCTGGGTTTCCACATACAGGGATACCACCTTCAAAACTGCAATGCTCTCCTGACTTCAGATGTTTTTAATGACCTGGAGAAGGTGGCCACTCACTCCTATCAACGCTGACTTGCCTTGAACTGGTTAACACCTTCCATTAACTTGGTCCTTGTCAGTTCATTAGTGGAAATAAAGGGTGTTTGTTAGTTCTAACCACTGAATCCCTGAAAGAGAAGGGATTTAACATGAAACATTAATTATCCTGTCTGAGAAAAGTGGGAACTGGGTTTAGAATAATGAAGTGGAAATTGTACTATAAAGGAAATTAGGAGATGGGTTTTCGGGTGCAGCCCTGGGCCCTCGGTGGCCGGCGGATTGTGGGCCTGCGGATCCGTCACTGGAGTCTCAGCTTGCTCACAATATATGTAAACGCAGGTGGGGCAATGGAGGCAATAAGTGCAGGTGGCAGCAGATACACTTGAGGGCCATTTCCTATGGCCACTGGCTTTGCTTTGAGGGGAATCAGATGTTCCGGGTCTTAACCTCTTGAGGTTTAAAATCATCGTGTTAACACCTGCCTTGAAACAGCGTGTGGAGCTTCAGCTGGGATGAGTATGTGAGTGCCTTCCTGTTCTCTCCGCTTCCCTTTCTGCTTTCTCTTCGGTAAAGTCGAAGGCTGGGCCAATTGATCAGCTAACCAGCTTCGTTTATAAAAGATCAAGTCTTTCAAGTTTATAAAAGTAGTACTGGTTGTTTATCAAAACTGGGATGTTGATGAAATGTGTACCCTTAGTTCTTATGTTTGTACATATGTGTACTCCCTTGCTACTGACCTATTTTAACTTTCCGCGAGTGCCTGACAGTTCTCAACAGTAAGACCCATGAAGTACACTTGTTTTTCGGTATCTGAAGGGGATTCCCAGGAACCCCCAGGATATCAAAATCCACAGCTGTTCAAATTTCTGATGGAAAATGGTGTCGTATTTGCTTATAACCTATGCACACTCTCCCTTAGACTTTCAGTCATCTCTAGACTACTTATGATATCTAATTTAATGTGCTATGTAAATAGTTATGTTTGTATTTTAAAAAATTCGTATTTTTCATTGTCTTATTTTTATTTTTTATTTATTTATTTATATTTTAGATGGAGTCTCACTCTGTCACCCAGGCTGGAGTGCAGTGTTGCGATCTCAGCTCACTGCAACCTCTGCCTCCTGGGTTCCAGCGATTCTCCTGCCTCAGCCTCCTGAGTAGCTGGGATTACAGGTGTCCGCCATCACACCCAGCTAATTTTTGTATTTTTAGTAGAGACAGGGTTTCATTATATTCGCCAGGCTGGTCTGGAACTCCCGACCTTGTAATCTGCCCACCTCGGCCTCCCAAAGTGTTGGGATTATGGGGCATGAGGCACCGCACCCAGCCATATTTTTATTTTTTATTGTTTCTTCCAAATATTTTTGATCTGCGGTCCGTTGAATCTGCAGATACAAAAATAACGCTGAACGTAATTGATTTTCTGATCCCAGGAACCTTGTGAGCAAGCACTTTAGCAGAGCAAAAGTGCTCAGTTCTCCTTGGTCTAATCCACAAGCTTGAGAGGGAATGAAATCTACTTCTGGAAAATAGCGTAGATGTGGGCTGGGAATTTCGTTGAGGAGCAAAACGAAGATGCTAGACGGAAGAACTTTTTATTTTTTTTTTTTGAGACGGAGTTTCGCTCTTGTTACCCAGTCTGGAGTGCAATGGCGTGATCTCGGGTCACCGCAACCTCCACCTCCTGGGTTCAAGCAATTCTCCTGCCTCAGCCTCCCGAGTGGCTGGGACTACAGGCGTACGCAACCATGCGCAGTTAATTTTTGTATTTTTAGTAGAGACGGGGTTTCACCATGTTGACCAGGATGGTCTCGATCTCTTGACCTCGTGATCCACCCGCCTCGGCCTCCCAAAGTGCTGGGATTATAGGCGTGAACCACTGCGCCCGGCCAGAACTTTTATAAAGTTGTTCCAGTGTCTTCTGTGAAGCCTTTATAGTATTCCTATTTATGTATAAGTGCTTTAGCCATTGCTGGAGATCTGTAGGTAAGTATCAAACATGTACTAAAAAAAAAAAGAAGAAGAAAAGAAAGGAAAAATCACCCCAATGCCACCTGCCCCACACTGACTGCAGGCACGGTTCCCACAGGGTCTGCCCTTTCTTTCCGGCTCTCCTCACACTGTGGTCTCCCTCAGACTTTGCCAGACCCACAGCTGTACTCCAGGGAACACGGGATGTGCGTGTGCATACGGAGAGGGAGATTTTAAGGAATTGGCTCACACAGTTGTGGGAGCTGGCTGCTCTTAAATCTTCAGGGCAGGCCGGCAAGCTGAGGACACAGGGAGGAGCTGATGTTGCAGCTCAAGTCCAAGGGAGTCTGGGGGCAGCTTCCCTCTCCCTCAGGGGACCTTGGACTTTCCTTTTAAGGCCTTCAACTGATTGCATGAGGCCCAACCACGTTGTGGAGCATGATTTGCTTTACTCAAAGCCTACTGATTTAAATGTTAATCATATTGTAAAATATACCTTCAGAGCAACATCTAGACCGGTGTTTGGCCAAAAACTGAGTTCCATGGGTAACGTGGCCTAGCCAAGTTGGCCCATAAAATTAAGCATCACAGCAGGTTAATATATTGGCCAGGCAAATGACAGGGGAAGATGACCTCAAGCCCTGGCCGTGAGGCAGCTGGTAGGCAAGAAGTATGCTGAAGATTCGAGAAAATTCAGGAGCCTTCCTCAGCTGGGGACACGACTGGGAATCAGGCAAGACGGAGGGTGTCCTCCAGATGCTCGTCTCAAGCCTGGAAAATGTATTTCTAATTCTTACAATGAAGGGCTGTCAAATGGAATGATGAAGAAGACTTGTTTTAGAGCAACAGGGAGAGTGTAGGAAAATCTCCTTGATTTCTTCCCCTGACTCCAAGACCCTGCAGTGGTGTTCCCACCCTGTCCCAGCACTGTCCTGTTGGATGAGGGGCAGTTACAAAGAGCATCGCCTGAGGGAGGGGTTGTGGCGGGGAGGTGGGGCGGGGCTGATCATCTGAGTGACTGACGAAGGGCGTGGCTACAGGGAGCAGAGTCTGCCCTCAGTCTCATGCCAAAAACGGGCTGCACGCAGGAGTGCACAGGAGTGGCTGTCTCCCAATAAAATAACAGCCCAGCTTTCAGGAATCACCTTCTCTCTCTTGCCCTTCGTGGAAGCTTGGGGAGACAGGGACCTGCTTGCCTTTCTTTCTGCGGTGGCAGGCTTGTGCCATTCCAGTGACTTAATTGCATCCTTGCTTTCAATAGGAATGTTTTTGGCTCAGGTACAGATCTGCGTGATCTTTTTCTCAGGAAGACAGGCTTTCTGCCTGAAAGAATATTTCTTAGATTTGAGAGAAAGCAGTACACTATTTATCAGATTTGAGAGAAACAGACAAACAGAAATCAGCCTGGCAAGACGATGCTCTCTGAGAGTTTCAGCTCATTTGTTTCGCTCTCTGAGCATGAGATTCTTAGCTATGATGGCCAGGCATCTACTCATAACAAACCTGGAGACCGTGTTCAAGTGGGGGCATTACCAGGAGGCTCCATGCCTCGCTGGACGAGCTGTGTGGCCTGGGTCTCACTTTCAAGAAAGGGCTCAAGTTCAGATTTTTGATTTCATCTCTTAATAACATTTTGCATTTAGTCTCAGTTACACATAGTATTTAAAGAGGACCACATTTATCTTACAATTTATAGTGGACTGCACCATCTGAACTGCACACGCTATGTAATATCTTAAATTCTGGGCCGGGTACAGCGGCTCACGTTTGCAGTCCCAGCACTTTGGGAGGCCAAGGCGGGCATATCACCTGAGGTCAGGTGTTCGAGACCAGCCTGGCCAACATGGCGAAACCTCGTCTTTACTAAAAGTACAAAATTTAGCCTGGCGTGGTGGCAGGTGCCTGTAATCCCAGCTATTCAGGAGGCTGAGGCAGGAGAATGGCTTCAACCCAAAAGGTGGAGGTTGCAGTGAGCTAAGATCGAGCCACTGCACTCTAGTCTGGACGACAAGAGGGAGACTCCATCTCAAAAATAAATAAATAAATAAAATATATAAATTTTGCAATTTGTGAATTAGGCAGTCACAGATAATTGTGTTATTTATATTAAATTCCTGTCTGTTTGTTGTTAACGTAAAATTTGCCCTCAACTCCACTGTCTTCAGGATGTAGATGAAGTCTGGGCTTCTCTGTCGCTCTGCAAGGTCTTTCTCTGCACATTTCTGCACATCCACGTGATGTAACTCTGTGTAACCCACTGAGAGGAGGCGTAATGTGCTGTGATGTGGGTCTGGTGTGCACTGTTAACTAGGGGACCAAATGGCATGACCTAGAGCTATGATTGTTCGTTTGGAGCTAGTTCATTCGGTTCCCTGTCCATCCCTTTTCTTCACCCTCAATCTGCCATCGGGAGTCATTTTCATCTCTTTTTGGCAGCAGGAATTTCTGAATTGAATTTGAGCTAGAAACTCACATGTTGTTAGTTAAAAATGTTGATTCCAAATTGCTTGTGCAGAAGAGCATTAAACATTACTTCCCCAGTTTCATCAGCTTGTACTGGGGAGAGAAGGGGAGACAGACAGACGGACAAACTTGTCTAACCACTTCCAGTAAGTTCCATGTGGCCAACTTTTATCTTGGTACAGTGACTAGGATTGCTTCTGGAACTGAGTTCCAACAAACAATGAATGAGATGAACATTGTGATACACGGAGGCTGTTATTATCATGAATATTACTTTATCAATATTATATATATTACAATGGGATGAAGGAGATACAATAACTCAATTTTCACTCTATATAAGGAGTGAAAACACAATTCTACATTTTATGCTAAAGGAAGTTTTATATGAATGACAAATTTTGTATCAGTGAAATTGCTAGTGACTGATCTTGAGTAAGATAGAGGCCCTATGGGAAGTGATTGTATTTCTGGGTAAACATACATACTTACACAGAAAGTAGCATGATCCAAATTTGGTGGCCATTTGAATTTAAATAATCTAATTTTCAGAAATATACTTGCCCTACAATAGGTAATACATTGTACAAGGCCCTGTATGCAATCCTAAAGACCTGGGATTCAAATTAAGAAGGGGTATCTTGTCCTAGAATTTCAGCTTATAATGTACTTACCTATAAAAATTTCTGTGCCCAAATATACTAGCCAGAGAGGATCGAGTGCTAACATACTGATTTTGGTATATTTCAATATGATTTATTGGGATTTAAGTCAATCTGGAGAAACTCTTTGGGTGTCCAACCATACTTGTTTTTTTCTGAGACAAGGTCTCACTCTGGTGGCTCAGGCTGGAGTGCAGTGGTGCGACCTCCTGGGAAGTGATCCACCCACCTCAGCTTCCTAAGTAGCTGCGACCACAGGTGTGCACCATCGTGCCTGGCTAATTTCTGTTTTCTTTTGTAGAGATGGGGTCTTGCCCAGGCTGGTCTCAAACTCCTGGGCTGAAGGGATCCTCCTGCCTCAGCCTCCCAAATCACTGGGGTTACAGGCATAAGCTACTGTACCCATCCCAGCCCACACTCTGCTTCTCAGGCATTCCCTGAGCATGCCTCAGTGATGAGAACAGGGCATGGCCAAAGTCAGTGGTCAGAGTCTTATAGACCACTGAGTGAGCCTGAGTACCTTGGAGACCTTACTATGGCAACAGCTTACAAGCAAAATTTGTCTTTGTGGCAGAAGAGCTTATGTGTGCTTACTTGTGGAGAAAACAAGGAGGGAATTCTGATAACAGATATAAATATATATATATATATATCTGCATTGATTTGAAAGCCAAGGTGCCATATTATATATATATATATATATATGTATGTGTATATATACGTATATATATACACACACACACACATATGTATATGTGGCATATATATATATGTGACATATATGTGGCATATATGTGTGTGTGACATATATATGTGTGTGTGGCACATATATATATGTATATATGGCACCTTGGCTTTCAGATTAATCCAGTGATAAGTTTAAATTTATAATTTAAACATATATAAATATAAGTTTATCATATATAAATATATGATATAAAAATATATATATGAAGGAATTTATATATATATAAATCTTCACATATATATTTTAGAAGTCTATTCCTTCATATATATATTTTTTTCCTTCAAATATAAATATATATAATTTAAACTTATATATATAAATATATATTGGTGATAAGCTCAAGCATCTTTTCACATTATTTTCAATTATATTACCATTATAATATATGTGGCTGAAAATAACTTTGCAATGGCATCATTTTGTAAAACTGAAGATGTACATACTAATCCCAATTCCAAATATTTAGCCTAGACAAACATTTCTTCAAGAGTACAAGGAGACATGCATGCATATTTATTGCAATATTGTTAGTAAATAATGTTGCAAAAATTTGGGAACAACCAAAATGCCTGTCAGTAAAGGAATCTATAAAGGAACCATGTGGTCTGTCTACACCGTGGGGTACTATAGAGAAGTTAGACAAAAATGCAGAATCCTCTATGTGTTGACAGGTCACAACATAGCAAATATGCAGCGGAAGGGAAAAGGGAAGTTTTAACATCCGTATCACATTTGATAGGTTTTTTGGTAAATCTAAAAGCACAAAATGTTTTATATCTGCCCATATATTATGTTTATTTTTATATATAGTTTCTGACTTATGATGATGCAAGTTATGATTTTTGACTTTACCATGTTGTGAAACAGTTGCAATTTTGATGTAATGTACAATAGTGAGTAATTGCATGAGATAGTCTATATCTATTAGAAAATAGGGTATGTGGTAGATAATTTCGCCCAACTGCAGGTGAGTGCAAGTGTTCTGAGCATGGTGAAGGTAGGCTGGGCTAAGCTATGATGTGGGTAGTTTGGTTGTATTATGCATTTTTGTCTTACAATATTTTCAGCTTACAGTGGATTTATCAGGACATAATCCCACCATAAGTCACATTTGTTTACATTTCATCTTATATTTATTCACATACATACAAACGTGCATTTGAAGAAGAGTGTCAAACACGAGTCGTTACATCTGGAGTGAGAGGGAAAGCTAAAATTAAGATGTGCTTAAAAGATGTTCATGTTATCTTCAGCGTGTTTTTATACGTGATTTGTGTAGTAAAAATACACCCATGTGGAATTACGAGTAGAAGCAACTATATCAAGGTGTCAATATTAATAGTAGTTAATTCTGGATGTAGACAGTAAGAATTATTATTTTCTCATTTGTACTTTTCTGAATTTTTTAGAAATTTCAAAGCCTAAGATAAGGAAAATAGTTTATCTTTTGATATTTGCTTCCCTCTCGTATTGTTGGAATCTCATTTTGGGAGACTTACTAGGATTATCGTTTAATGCAAGAGGAAAACTCTTTTTATAACTACTAATTTTTAGCTTCTGTTTTTAAGAGAAACCAATGGTTTCCAGGGTATTTGGCTCTATATAACTTAATGTCTTGTATGTTTATAGGAAGGATCTCATATAACTTACAGTTTCCTTTACCAATACAGTCTAGACATACCAAACAGCAATGCATGGTATATAAGCAGTGTATTCCATTTAGCAAGGAGGTATAGTCACTGAGTTACTCAATAATGTAATTGAAAATAACAGCTTCTATAAAATTATGCTCATTTGCCAAAGTCTAGAGACACATGAAATGATAGGATTTTAAGGTACTCTTATAAAGATTTGTGAGTCAGGTATTCTAAGATAGAACAACTTTTTATGGTGGTGAAGGATTTTATTTTGAGAAGTTAATTGAGGGGAAGTAAAAATAGTTTTTTGTTTTCATTAGTCTATTACTGACACTCTAATGTCCTATACAATTTCCCTGATACACTTCTCTTTGGGCATAACATTTCCAAACAAATCACTTCATCTTTCTTCTATACTCCTTGCATTAGAGATAGAAATTCAGCTCGAATTAGTTTATCAGAATGACAGTTTCTGATGTCAGGGATCTGGAAAGTCAAGGAGTAAATTTGGTCTCAGGCAGTCCTGGGTCCAGGGCTTTGTTTCTTTCATTTCCTATGTTTTCCCTATGTGTTTCTGCTGGGCTTTCTTCCCAGCCTGGTGGTTTCTAGTGTGGGTAAGATGAGTGAGTGGCCCTAGATGCTCCTTTTCCTTAGAACTCTGAATCCCAGAGAGAGACCATGACTGTTTTATTCAGCAGCCCTGTCAATCAATGCTTGAGAACATCTCCAGCTGGCCTTGCTTGGGTCCTGTGTTCTCCACGGAAGAAACGGTATGTCCGTGGAGATGCTGCCTCCAGTTAACCACCCTGTTCCAAGCAGGAAGAGGCCTCTGCTTGACGTCTCTATTGTAATCACATGCAGTTTGGTGCCTGTTCTCCAACTGATAGAGGGGTTCTAGACAGAGCAGTCCCTATGTCTGCCAAGTGTGCATGGCATTTGCTTGCTCCTCTGTCGCGTCACAAACATTCTACACCCTGATCCTGTAATAACCTGCTTCTCGTCCCCCTACTGAACTATCTGTGCCCAGAAGCAGGGACCCTATCTTCCTTATCTTGGCATCCCTCTTACTTAACATGATAGGTGGCATGTCACTGTCACTCAATTATTCACATGCTGAAGAAACAAAGATGTGAACTCATAAAAGAGAATGTTGGTTGTGGAGTAACGTCTCTCTCAAACTAAATGTTCTGTTGATTTAATACTTTGTAGAAGGCCATTGTATTCCTACACTGTGAAGAATAATTAAGTAATTAATCATTTTGGCCAAATTCAAACAGTAGTGTTGAGTTGATATGTGGCATCTAATATATCAATATCATTTTCCGAACTAAATGTACTCAATTGGCATGTTGCCATGTATGGAATTTGTTTTACTGGCATACAAATAAAACCTAAAATAAATAGCGTAACTGTCTTTAATGTTTTAAAGAGTTCTGTAAGGAACTGCGTCTGGCATCTTGGGACTAGTATATGGCTCCAGAGATGCATAATTTGCTGTAAACAGTGGACCTCCCTAATGATTAGTGTATGATGTGTACTAGTTCTGTCTTAATTATATTTAGTCCTTTAGTACTGCATGAACTTTCAAGCTTCTGGAAATAATGGCAGAACACAGCCAACATATTATAATCGTTCTTCACCTTTTTATGTTCCTAGAGACTTGAGGTTTAACAGAATAAGAGAAATTCCAGGGAGCGCCTTCAAGAAACTCAAGAATTTGAACACTCTGTGAGTACTTATTGCTTATCTATAAGTTTCCTAAAATGATATGCTGGTTGAATTGAGATTGACCATGAAAGTCATTCTGAGTATAAAGAAAGGCTAGGAGAAGAATGACACCTTGTAGATGTCATACAACCGGCAAAATTCTGCAGCTGCTTTACACTGCCTGTGTTTTTACGACCTTTGAACTTGGAAGATATTCCTATTTATCCTATTTATTTGAATTCTATGTGCTTAGAAAAGCTTCATGAGAAGAAGAAATAGAGAGAAGGAGGGGTTAAATAACTTGTCTCTGAGTCCCATGGCAAGAAAGCAATAGAAACAAAATTAAAATTTGCAATTTCTTACCTCCAAAGCCCATGCTCTTCTCAGTATGCTACTGGGCTTTCTTATTCATGATACTCCAAAAAAAAAAAAAAAAAAAAAAAGGAGAGATGCTGTTTTGCGATAGTCTTAAATGAAAAAATTCACATAGAGAAAAAAATGACAACTTTATGGCTAAGCACCGATAAACATTTCCAAGTTTAAAGGCATTTATTTTATTCACTCAACAGTATCTATTATCTACTGTGGGCTACCAGTTGGCTGGTTTTGTATCTGGATCCAAAGACACATGCCCCTGCTGTGATAGAACTGATGGTCTCACATCATGGGGCGATCAGGAAACCAACACCCAACTGTAATATGTCTGTAATAAAAAAAATCTATGTAGATAGTAAGTGCTGTAAGGAGAAGAGTCCTATGCGAGGTGATGACCAGAGGCTCAATATGTAAAAATCTTCCTAAGCTGCATTTAGATTAATCCGCTGAGTGAACACACTGAGAGTTAAGAATGTTCTCTAAGGCTAGACCCATGTGGGTGTGTTTGTCTTTCTGTCATAATATTCGCAGGATAGAGTTAGCAATTTTATCAACTTGGCTGAACTTCTCCCCATATTTAGGCCAAGCTGGCCCTTCTAACTTTAGAGTTGAGATCATAACTTCACACTTGTGCTTTTCCCATCTGGTTTCTTTCCAGTAACTGATGCCTGAACGCACGTATTTTTATCACAGTATCTCTGTTTGGGATGATGTAAGAACATAAGAAAGTAAGGACTGCAGGGTTTATTCTTTGTTTTACAATAAAGCAATGATTATCAAAGTGCAATGTACAAGAACATTTCCTGGAGTGCTGTGGACATGCAAATTCCCAGCCCTCTTCCTCAGGGATTCTAATTTAGGACTTCTCGGGATGGGCCCAAAGATCTGCATTTTATTGAGTATTTTTGTTTTTATTTTTTGAGACAGAGCCTTGTTCTGTTGCCCAGGCTGGAGTGCAGTGGCGCGATCTCAGCTCATTGCAACCTCCTGGGTTCAAGCAATTCTCCTGCCTCAGCCTCCTGAGTAGCCAGGATTACAGGCACTCGCCACCACGCCCAGCTAATTTTTCTACTTTTAGTAGAGGCAGAGTTTCACCATATTGGCTAGGCTGGTCTTGAACTCCTGACTTCAGGTGATCTGCCTGCCTTGGCCTCCCAAAGTGCTGGGATTACAGGCGTGAGCCACTGAGCCCAGCCTACCTATCTTTTAATGAATATTTCTGGGATTTCCAATAGTTAAATAGCACCATCAATGAAGCCTTTCACCACTGTCTACTGAAACATGTAGATGACAGATAACCAAATATTTTATTCATTGATTAAATTGTAAATATGATCAAGTGTTATCAAATATTTTCATTAGACATAGTTGCCATTTAAAAAATTTGAGGACTGTGACAAACTGATAAAATCTATTGGGGTTTGTCCACGTTTTGGGTTACAGTACGCAATACATTAATTATTGATGAATAGTCCACCTCTTCACTTGGTAGAAACCATGGATATTATTAATTTGTTTCAAATATTTTTTATTAGAACACCATAATAAAATAGTAATTATGTTGTTAGTTACAAGCCTCATTGTTTTATACTAGTTGCTTTATATACATTATTTATATTCCTTTCTCTCATGCTTCGTGGTAGGTGTTTACGTTCATTTTACAGACGGGGAAATTGAGGTTCATGGCTGTAATGTCATTTACCCAAATTCATGCAGATAGAAAGGAGCAGAGTCAGGGTTCCACACAGTTTGATCTGTTAACTGCTGGACTATATGGCTTCTCATGATAGCATTCAGGGAGAGTACTTACCTGGAAACAGTTGTGTGTACATGTGGTGTGTGTGTGTGTGTTTGTGTGTGTGTGTATGAGAGAGAGAGAGAGACAGAGAGAGAGAGAGAGAGAGAGAGAGACAGAGAGACACAGAGAGAGAGAGAGACTTCTCTCTAGAAAGTGAGCTAAGCAGTCAGACACTTAACACTCCTGAGACTTCAGAAAATTTCTGACAGACCAGTTAAGTGAAGACCCAAAGGTCTTTACTAATGTATTATAAGAACAAAACAAATAAGGACACACTTAAAAAAAAAAAGTTAAAATTTTCATGAAGGATGTGAAAATTTTTGACCATATGGATCTTATACCAACATAGCATTACAAAGCGAAATCAAGCATCTGGTGATTCTATTTCCTTGCGTTGCCTTTATGCTGCACAGAAACTCCACTGTTTTCTTACAATTAAAAAAAAATGCCAACCACATTGCTTCTATATTGTAAAAGAGACGGGCTTCTCAAAAAGAGCTGGCATTTTTGTGTTGCACAGAGCTTGCTAAGAGGTTTACTTAATAAAAAATCTGGAAATGTTATGTATTGCTGGAGCCTAAGTGCTAGAGGGTGAGATCAAGGATCTCTTATCAGACCCTGGATTTCTCCCGCTGCAGCACAGCCAAGTGGTGCCTGGCAGAGCTCTGTGACTTGCCAGGGCGCCTCTGCCTTCCAGTTTCTGGATGAAACCGATAAGAGTAATACATTTGGGAAACAGGTTCAAATCAATTGCGGACAACACAATTATGCTTATAAAAAAGATGACTGAGCCCTAGAGGAACAGCAATAGCTAATAAACACCAAGGACAATAGAGTAGAGTATACCACAGAAATAAATAAATGCATGCTACTATTTCAATGGTAACAGCTGAAATCTGAAGAGCCCAGTCTAGGGCTGACACTCCTCCCTCGTCTGCATTCTGGAAGGAAGGCCTAATTGCAAAGCAAGGTGAAGAGAACCTTGAGAAGAATGTCAAAAGGGAGGGGTTGGGGTATTTCTGGTCCTTCCAATTGTTTTGTGAAGTATGGCAAGTTATTTAACTCCTTAAACCTTAACTTTACCAGCATTTCCTCTGACTTTTTATTGTGAAAATTTCAAGCCTTACCCAAATCTCAAAAAAGGGCATGATAATTGCTTTGTAGCTTTTACCTAAATTCCCCAGTTAACATTCTGCCACATTCATGTCTCTCTCTCTCTCCCCACACTCATCTATGTGTGTTTATTTTAATTTGGATATACAGCTTCCAAATATACATACGGTACTTTATTCCTAGGTAAGACATATAGATCTAAGTACAGTATATATAGTGTATAAATACATATCACATATAATTAATGTATGTATCAATATTGCTACATGACACTGAATTATGTTCTATTTACTTCATGCTAGTAGATAAAATGCAATTTATTTTTATATATCGATATTGTATCCAGCGACCTTACTAACTTAATCTGAATTCTACTCATTTGTTTATGTCTTTTGGATTTGTGTAGGTAAACAATCATGTCCTTTGGAAATAAAAAATTTTCCTTTCCAGTCTGTATACAGTCTCAGGGGACAGCACGTGATATTAGCTGTAGTTTTTTTTTGTAAAGTTTGTATTGAGAAGACAGTGGTCTATGATGAGCTAGTGATTGATTTGCGGCAAAACCACTGATAAGAGTTAGGTCATTTTGTCTTTGCTCTGACCAAATTCCAGAGTAAATGCATTATTCTCGCTTTTGCTGTTCAACAATCAACCTTATCACTAGTGGCTAATAGACTAATTTATCTCCGCATATTTGGCATTGCAGCATAAATTGCACCGAACTTCACCAACATGAGACCAATTCTTCTGCCCATTGACCCAATCCAATCCTAGACGTAGTTCTCCTAGGGCAATTTCCACAGTCAATAGGGCCTGAGTGCTGAATGCAGTGCTAGCTTATTGGAAAATGGTCGTAGTAAGGCAATGTAAAAAGGGATCTATCTGCTCTTTTCCTAATAAATTTCTCTTCTTCATTGTTCTACAAAACAAAATCACATCAGGAGGATAAAACCAAGTTAAACGGTCTTGCCTAGTTTTCAAACTTTTATAGTTGATCATGGCAGAAATGTTGTGGATGGCTATGGGGTAGGTGAGAAGAATCAGGGCAGATCGTAGCAAACTTCCAATTAGTAAATAGTTGACTTTAAGATCTACTGGAAGATTTATTTATGTTATTTTCTTACCTATGCCTGTACATTTTTAAATTTTCAATATTACTCTTAATCTCTTGACTTTGTCACTATTTTGCTCTATACAATAAAGGAACATTTAAGAAACAGTACTCCTATGGAATCAGTTCAAAGGTGACGAACTGGATTTTCTTTTTCTTTCTTTCTTTCTTTCTTTCTTTCTTTCTTTCTTTCTTTTTTTTTTTAACTAAGGCACAGAGTGTACAGTGGCATGATCTTTTACCTGGGTGAGAGCTTGAGTTCTGACTTTCATTAGCTATATGATGTTAGTTTCCATATCTATAAAAGAAGGTCATCATAGCTCACATAATTAATGTAATGATTAAATATAATAATACATGTAAAACATAGTGTGAGGAACCCAAGGAAGCTATATGGATTTTCTAGGGCTGCTGTAAAAAAAATCACCAAAGCCTTGGTGTCTTAAATCAAAAGAAATGGATTCTCTCTCAATTCTCGAGACCGGAAGCCTGAAACGCTGGTGTGGGCAGGACTGCCTTCCTCCAGAGGCTCTGGGAGAGAGAATCTTCTCCCTGCCTCTTTTAGCATCTGCGGGATACAGCATTCCTTGGTGTTTCTTGCTTTGAGGCCATATCACTCCAATCTCTGCCTCTCTCTCTCATTAAGAATTGCCTTCCATTCGGTGTCTGTAGAGTCTCTCTTCTACACGGATAGTTGTGATTGGATTAAGGGTCTACCCTGAATAATCCCCTGTTTCAAGATCCTTAATTTATCACGCCCCGTATCCTTATCAGATAAGATTTACAGATTCCAGGAATTACATTTTGGGTGGCCATTATTCAGCCCACTACAGAAAGGTAAAATTTTATTATCAATAGTTATGATTAGCAGTAATGAGAGTAATTATGTTATACTGTAAGAGTAACATGTATTTAGACACCCTAATTTTGACTTTCAAATAGAAGAATGATGCATAAAAAAGGCTATACTTTATGTGACTTTGGAAACTAACCCCAAAAAAGGAAACGTTGTATGAAGACCAAGACATCATACTAAGAATCAAATATTCAATATTTTGCAGTGTTCTTCTTGATATTAAAAAATAGGCAAAAAGTAAAAAGAAAGAAGCTAATATTGTTGAGTCCCTTCTCTGTGTCTAACTATAAATTCTAATAATAGGAAAAATAAAGTCAATATTACAGAGACACTGTTGTGTTTTTCATTTACTTACTGATTTAATAAACCCCATGAAGCATGATCATGATCCTTATTTTATAGCTGAGGACACTGAAGCACAGAGAAGTCAGCCAGCTTTGTCAGTCTTGCAGAAAAATGCAGTGGTGGGTTCTTCCTCGACACAGGGGCTCTGTTGCTACCATAAAGTTCATGCTCCTAGCCACTCCATAATACCGCCCCTCATATACTACCATCTCTATGTGATTTGTGGAAATTCTGACTTCTGCATTGGAAAATGATGACTCACATTTTTCTATGTTATGCAAATATAGAACCTGCTGTATTTTCCAAAAGGCTTGCACCGTGCTCAGGGGAATGGTTTAGTTTCTCTCTGCCTTGCTTTGGAGAGCGCCCAGAACACACAGGTGAAGTTTCAGCAGCACAATTACAATCTCTCGCCTTCCCTGAGTTCTCTTCACCTTCATTTCTCCCTTGGTCCAACTTCTTGTCATGTGTTGGTATTTTGATACTGGCCAGAAATAGAGAGAAATTTCTGGGGTGGATGCCAGGAAAATGTGGCTTATAAAAGCTCTATGTTGCTATTCTCTGATAGGCACATCCCAGATACTTCTTGGCTCTAAGGTGTGAGCTTTACTAATTGGGCCATGAAGTCTCCTTAGAATCTTCTTATTAGCTGCGTTTGCCTCAATTTATGTTACTCTGAAATTACGGACGCTGTATAAGGGATGATACATTCTGACTTCCAGAAAGAAAGCTCCAAAGTGGCGAAAACACCCAAGAGCACACCTTTCTCTTAAAAGTACACTGTATCCTTTTTACAGCTTATCTATGTCCTGAAGTACCAGTAGTAATAGATATTTGCACTCCCAGGCCATTGGCTCTCTCTCCACTACTGCTGCACTGAATAAACTGTCCTGGCCCCTTTCTACAACCACCTGTGCCCTGGATCACGTCCCTTCTCTCCCAGGCAGTGGCAGATTCTTGCGATTGTCCCCTCTCTCTCCTAATCATCAGTTTGTCATTTTCTTTCGTACTTTTCACACAAATGTATTGACATTCAAT
This sequence comes from Alouatta palliata, assembly GCA_004027835.1. NCBI lineage: Eukaryota > Metazoa > Chordata > Mammalia > Primates > Atelidae > Alouatta > Alouatta palliata. The sequence goes on from PVKV010003374.1 coordinate 50,170, forward strand.
ACTTTCTGTAACATGAAGAAATAACTTCCTTTGATCTGACATCTCTCTCCCTCTCTCTTGCTATCTCCCTATTTTCCTGCTCCCCTTAGGAGTTTCTCATTCCATCTCCGTGATTTCCTCCCTTCCTCTCTTAAACCTACCCGGGTCAGTCTGGAGCACCACCACGCCACTGATACGTTCACCATCTCACTGCTATCAGCTTCACTGCCTTTCACCTAAAGCCAAAGCTAATAAAATGGTCTCCCCGCCTCTTTTCGCTCCCTCCTCCAGCAGCCGTGTGATCCTTTAAATAGATGTTATATCATCTCAATCATATGCTCAACACCATCCATTGATGATATGATGGTTAATTTTAAATTAACTAGGTCACAGGATGCCCAGATATGTGATTAGACATGGTTTCTGAGTGTGTCTGTGAGGGTGTTTCTGGAAGAGATAAGCACGGATTGGTGGCCTGAGGACAGCAGATGGCCCTCCCCAGCATAGGCAGGTGCCGTCCTATCTGCTGAGGGCCTGCAGAGAACAAAAAATCAGAAGGAGGAGGAATTTGTACTCTGCCTGAATGCTGAGCTGGGACATCCATCTTCTGAGGCCCTCCTGGCTCTCAGGACTTCAAAACTGGAATCTGCACCATCAGCCAGCCAGCTCTCAGGCCTTCCGACTGTGCCACGTGCTTTTCTGGGTCTTCGGCTTGCAGAGGGCAGATCATGGGACTTCTCAGGCTTCACAACCATGTGAGGCAATTCCTGCGTAAATCTCCTTTTCTATATCTCCATGTATTTCCTATTGGTTCTGTTTCTGTGGAGAACCCTGACTGATACACAAGGCTTCTCTTCCAGCTACAGATCCAGGTCCTTGCCATAACCTATGTGGCTGTCTACAGTCAGCCTGAGGGACTTCTCTGACATGTGTTCCTAGACTCAGACCCCTTCACGCTGCTGCTGCTACTATAGGCTTGTATTTTTTTAAAAAATATAAATATCACATGTGCCTTTGCCTCAGGGTTTTTATATTTGCACTTATCTCTACACAGACTAGAGACTGGCATGACTGTCTTCTCCTTCACTTTATTTAGTTCTCTGATCAAATGTGACTTTTAAAAATATTATAATTGTTTTATTTTACTTATTTAACTTTTTAAATTGAAAAGTAATCATATTATCTGTTTGTGGGACTGTAAATTAATATTGCCATTATGGAAAACAGTATGGAATTTCCTCACAGAACTAAACATTTCAGAAAATAGTTACTATAACTAAAAAATCAATTTATCACAGTGGCGGTATAAGATCAACATATTCATATGGAATTTCAAGGAACCCCAGGTTAGAGTGCAGTGGCACGATCTTGACTCTCTGCAGTCTCAATCTCCTGGGCTCAGGTGATCCTCCCACCTCAGCCTCCTGAGTAGCTAAGATTGCATGTGCTTGGCTAATTTTTTATCTTTTCTTGTGGAGATGGGGGTTTCATCATGTTGCTCAGACTGGTCTCAAACTCCTGGGCTCAAACAATCCTCTTGGCTTTGACTCCCAAAGTGCTGAGATTACAGCTGTGAGCCACCACAACCAGCCTCAAATTTTTTTTCGGCTATTTGGGGTTGATGCGGTTTGCTTGGTGTCCTCACCCACATCTCATCTTGAACTGTAATCCCCATAATCCCCAAGTATTGAGGGAAGAACCACATGGAGGCAACTGAATCATGAGCAGGGCAGTTTCCTCCGTGCTTTTCTCATGAGAGTGAATGAGTTCTCATGAGATCTGAAGGTTTTATAAACGCCTGGCATTTCCCCACCTGGCACTCAGTCTCTCTTCTTCTGCCTTTTAAAGATATTGCTTGCTTCTGCTTCACCTCCTGCCATGATTGTGGGTTTCTTGAGGCCTCTCCAGCCATGTGGGACTGTAAGTCAATTAAACCTCTTTCCTTTGTAAATTACCCAGTCTCAGGCAGTTCTTTCTAACAGCATGAAAATAGACTAATACAGGGATCAATCCAAGATGGCCGATCAGGAGCAGCTCAGGATTGCAGCTTCCAGAAATGCGGAGGGTGAGTGGATCCCGCATTTCTAGATGGATTTTTATTGCCCACAGACCAGGAGATTCCCAGGCGGAGGAGCCCCATGGGTCACCAGCGCGACTGGTTTGGCCAGCACGGCTGTTTTGCTGGCGCCCCGGTGCAGCGGTTCTCCATACAAAATACATGGGTCCAGGCACCATTTTAGCTGGCGATTGGAGCTCTGGGAAGGCAGAGTCACCTATTCATCTGATTAAAAAGGGGAATGAAACAGGGAGCCAGCCCAGGAGATTCCCAGGCAAAAAAGCGCCAGGAATCTCAGCACTGCTGTTTCAGCCGGTGCAGTGGGTCGCCACACAGGAAATCAAACAGATCCCAGTGCCTTTTCAACAGGTGACTGGAACACCTGGGAGACAGTTGATTGTTTGACTAAAAAAGAAAACAAATGAAAAGGCTCTGAGGCAGGGAGCCAGGTGATCAGGCTTGGCAGTTCCCACACCCACAAAAAAAACAGCAATCAGAAACGGAACGCTCTGGATTGAGAGTTTCACAGCAAGCACAACTGAACCCAGGATGGTCCAGCTCTGTGGGGGTGGGGTGTCCACCATTACCAAGGCAATCCACCACTATGGAGGTAGTTTGCCATTGCCGAGGCAGCCCGCCATTGCTGAGGCAACCCACCATTACAGAGAGACTCCACCATTATAGAGGTGGGCCACCACTGCCGAGGCAGTTCTAACTACACCTGTATAAACAGGACTGCAGGGAAGTTCACATGGCAGCTGGGCGGAGCCCACAGCAGCTCAACAAAGCCTCTGCAGGCAGTGACTAGGCTGCCTCCTCACTGGGCAGGGCAGCCCTGAAAAAAGGCAGCAGCACAACAGAAACTCATCAAGACCTAACCTCCCGGGACAGAGGAGCTGGGGAAACAAAAACAAAAACAAAAACAAAAACAAAAACAAAAACAAAAACAAAAACAAGGGGTTTATGAGTTCTGCTGCAGCAGACTTAAACGTACCTGCCCAGCAGCTCTGACTGAAAAACAGAGCTCAAAGCTCAGCACTTGAGCTCCTATAAAGGACAAACTGTCTCCTCAAGCAGCTCCCTGACCCCTGTATATCCGAAGAGTCACCTCATAAAGGAGAGCTCAGACTGACATCTGGCCGGTATCTTTCTGGGACAAAGATAGCAGAAGAAGAAACTGGCAGCCACCCTTACAGTTCTGCAGCCGCTGCATGTGATCCTCAGGTAAGCAGGCCCTGGAGTGGATCTCAGCAGTCCTACAGCAGAGGGGCCAGACTGTTAGAAGGAAAACTAAGAAACAGAAAGAAATAATTTCATCATCAACAAATGGACATCCACTCAGAGACCCAATCTCAAAGTCAACAACTACAAAGACGACAGGTGGATAAATCCACAAAGATGGGAAGAAACCAGCGCAAAAAGGATGAAAACATCCGAAACCAGAATGCCTTTCCTCCTACAAGGGATCACAACTCCTCACCAGCAAGGGAACAAGGCTGGATGGAGAATGAGTGTGATGAATTGACAGAATCAGGCTTCAGAAGGTGGGTAATAAGAAACTTCCGTGAGCTAAAAGAACATGTTCTAACCCAATGCAAAGAAACTAAGAACCTTGAAAAAAGATTTGATGAAATGCTAATGAGAATAAATAATTTAGAGAGGAATATAAGTGAATTGATGGAGCTGAAAAACACAACACGAGAACTTCGCAAAGCATACACAAGTTTCAACAGCCAAATTGACCAAGCAGAAGAAAGGATATCAGAGGTCGAAGATCAACGCCATGAAATAAAACGAGAAGGCAAGAGTAGAGAAAAAAGGATAGAAAGGAATGAACAAAATCTCCAAGAAATATGGGACTATGTGAAAAGACCTAATCTACATTTGATAGGTGTACCAGAATGTGATGGAGAGAATGAATCCAAGCTGGAAAATACTATACAGGATATTATCCAGGAAAACTTCCCCAACCTAGCAAGTTGGCCAATATTCATGTCCAGGAAATACAGAGAACACCACAAAGATATTCCTCAAGAAGAGCAAACCCAAGGCACATAATTGTCACATTCACCAGGGTCTAAATGAAGGAGAAAATGCTAAGGGCAGTCAGAGAGAATGGTCAGGTTACCCACAAAGGGAAGCCCATCAGACTCACAGCAGATCTCTCAGCAGAAACTCTACAAGCTAGAAGAGAGTGGGGGCCAATATTCAACATCCAAAAAGAAAAGAAGTTTCAACCTAGAATTTCATATCCAGCCGAACTAAGCTTCATAAGTGAAGAAAAAATAAAATACTTTGTGAACAAGCAAGTACTCAGAGATTTCATCACCACCAGGCCTGCTTTATAAGAGCTCCTGAAAGAGGCACTAAACATAGAAAGGAACAACCAGCACCAGCCACTCCAAAAACATACCAAATGGCAAAGAGCATCAACACAATGAAGAAACTGTATCAACTAACGGGCAAAACAGCCAGCTAGCATCAAAATGGCAGGATCAAATTCACACATAACAATATTAACCCTAAATGTAAATGGGCTAAATGCCCCAATCAAAAGACACAGACTGGTAAATTGGATAAAAAGCCAAAATCCGTCAGTGTGCTGTATCCAGGAAACCCATCTCACATGCAAGGATACACAAAGGCTCAAAATAAAGGGATGGAGGAAGATTTACCAAGCAAATGGAGAGCAAAAAAATAAAAAATAAAAAAAATAAAAAAGCAGGAGGTGCAATTCTCATCTCTGATAAAATAGACTTTAAACCAATAAAGATCAAAAGAGACAGAGAAGGACATTACATAATGGTAAAAGGAACAATGCAACAAGAAGAGCTAACGATCCTAAATATATATGCACCCAATGCAGGAGCACCCAGATACATAAGGCAAGTTCTTAATGACTTACAAAGAGACTTAGACTCCCACGCAATAATAGTGGGAGACTTGAACACCCCATTGTCAATATTAGACAGATCAATGAGACAGAAAATTAACAAGGATATCCAGGACTTGAACTCAGAGCTGGACCAAGCAAACCTAATAGATATCTACAGAACTCTCCACCCCAAATCCATAGAATATACATTCTTCTCAACACCACGTCGCACCTACTCTAAAATTGACCACATAATTGGAAGTAAATCACTCCTCACCAAATGCAAAAGAACGGAAATCATAACAAACCGTCTCTCAGACCACAGTGCAATCAAGTTAGAACTCAGAGTTCAGAAACTAACTCAGAACCACACAGCTTCATGGAAACCGAACAACTGGCTTTTGAATGTTGACTGGATAAACAATGAAATGAAGGCAGAAATAAAGATGTTCTTCGAAACCAGCGAGAATGAAGACACAACATACCAGAATCTCTGGGACACATTTAAAGCAGTCTCTAGAGGAAAATATATAGCAATAAATGCCCACATGAGAAGCAAGAAAGGATCTAAAATTGACACCCTATCATCACAATTGAAAGAGCTAGAGGAGCAAGATCAAAAAAACTCAAAACCTAGCAGAAGACAAGAAATAACTAAGATCAGAGCAGAACTAAAGGGGATAGAAACACAAAAATACCCTTCAAAAAATCAATAAATCCAGAAACTGGTTTTTTGAAAAGATCAACAAAAGAGACAGACTACTAGCCAGATTAATAAAAAAGAAAGGAGAGAACAATCAAATAGATGCAATAAAAAATGATAAAGGGGTTATCACCACAGATTCCACAGAAATATAAACCATCATCAGAGATTATTACAAACAACTCTATGCACATAAACTAGTAAACCTGGAAGAAATGGATAAATTCCTGAACACTTGCATCCCTCCCAAGCCTAAACCAGGAAGAAGTGGAAACCCTGAATAGACCAATAACAAGGTCTAAAGTTGAGGCAGCAATTAAGAGCCTACCACCCAAAAAAAGCCCAGGTCCAGATGGGTTCACAGCCAAATTCTACCAGACATACAAAGAGGAGCTGGTATCATTCCTTCTGAAACTATTCCAAACAATCCAAAAAGAGGGAATCCTTCCCAAATCATTTTATGAGACCAATATCATCCTGATATCAAAACCCAGCAGAGACTCAGCAAGAAGATAAAACTTCAGGTCAATATCCGTGATGAACACAGATGCAAAAATCTTCAATAAAATACTGGCAAAAAAACACATTCAGGACATAGGCGTAGGCTAGGATTCATGACCCAAACACCATAAGCATGACCCAAACACCAACAGCACGTCAAAAAGCTTATCCACCATGATCAAGTAGAATTCATCCCGGGGATGCAAGGCTGGTTCAATATACGAAAGTCTATAAACACAATTCACCACATAAGCATGACCCAAACACCAACAGCACGTCAAAAAGCTTATCCACCATGATCAAGTAGAATTCATCCCGGGGATGCAAGGCTGGTTCAATATACGAAAGTCTATAAACACAATTCACCACATAAACAGAAACAAAGACAAAAACCACATGATAATCTCAATTGATGCAGAGAAGGCCTTTGACAAAATTCAACAGTACTTTATGCTAAAAACCGTCAATAAACTAGGTATTGATGGAACGTATCTCAAAATAATAAAAGCTATTTATGACAAACCAACAGCAAATATCATACTGAATGGGCAAAAACTGGAAGCATTCCCTTTGAAATCAGGCAGTAGACAAGGATGCCCTCTCTCACCACTTCTATTCAATATAGTACTGGAAGTTCTAGCCAGAGCAATCAGGCAAGAAAAAGAAATAAAGGGTATTCAAATAGGAAAGGAGGAAGTCAAATTGTCTCTATTTGCAGATGACATGATTGTATATCTAGAAGACCCCATCATCTCAGCCCAAAATCTCCTGAAACTGATAAACAATTTCAGCAAAGTCTCAGGATACAAAATCAATGTGCAAAATCACAACCATTCCTATACACCAATAACAGACTTAAAGAGAGCCAAATCAAGAACGAACTGCCATTCACAATTGCTGCAAAGAGAATAAAATACTTAGGAATACAACTAACAAAGGATGTAAAGGACCTCTTCAAGGAGGACTACAAACCACTGCTCAACAAAATAAGAGAGGACACAAACAGATGGAGAAACATTCCATGTTCATGGTTAGGAAGAATCAATATCGTCAAAATGGCCATACTGCCCAAAGTAATTTACAGATTTAACGCTTTCCCTATCAAGCTACCAATGACCTTCTTCGCAGAACTGGAAAAAGCCACCGTAAACTTCATATGGAACTGAAAGAGAGCCCACATAGCCAAGTCAATTCTAAGCAAAAAGAACAAAGCTGGAGGCATCACACTACCAGATTTCAAACTATACTACAAGGCTACAGTAATCAAAACAGCATGGTGCTGGTAACAAAACAGAGATATAGACCAATGGAACAGAACAGAGGCCTCGGAGGCAACACAACACATCTACAACCATCTGATCTTTGACAAACCTGACAAAAATAAGCAGGGGGGAAAGGATTCCCTGTTTAATAAATGCTGTTGGGAAAACTGGTTAGCCATGTACAGAAAGCAGAAACTGGACCCCTTCCTGACACCTTACACTAAAATTAACTCCAGATGGATTAAAGACTTAAACATAAGACTTAACACCATGAAAACCCTAGAAGAAAATCTAGGCAAAACCATTCAGGACATAGGCGTAGGCTAGGATTCATGACCCAAACACCATAAGCATTGGCAACAAAAGCCAAAATACACAAATGGGACCTAATCAAACTCCACAGCTTCTGCATGGCAAAAGAAACAGTCATTAGAGTGAATCAGCAACCAACAGAATGGGAAAAAATTTTTGCAGTCTACCCATCTGACAAAGGGCCGATATCCAGAATCTACAAAGAACTAAAACAGATTTGCAAGAAAAAAAAAAAAAGCCCATTCAAAAGTGGGCAAAGGATATCAACAGACACTTTACAAAAGAAGACATACATGAGGCCAACAAACATACATGAAAACATGTTCATCATCACTGGTCATTAGAGAAATGCAAATCAAAACTACATTGAGATACCATCTCACACCTGTTAGAATGGTGATCATTAAAGAGTCTGGAGACAACAGATGCTGGAGAGGATGTGGAGAAATAGGAACACTTTTAGACTGTTGGTGGGAGTGGAAATTAGTTCAACCATTGTGGAAGATAGTGTGGCGATTCCTCAAGGACCTAGAAATAGTGATTCCATTCGACTCAGCAATCCCATTACTGGATATATATCCAAAGGTTTATAAATCGTTCTACTATAAGGACACATGCACACGAATGTTCATTGCAGCACAGTTTACAATAGCAAAGACCTGGAACCAACATAAATACCCATCGATGATAGACTGGACAGCGAAAATGTGGCACATATACACCATGGAATATTATGCAGCCATCAAAAACGATGAGTTCGCGTCCTTTGTAGGGACATGGAGGAAACTGGAAACCATCATTCTTAGGAAACTGACACAAGAACAGAAAATCAAACACCGCATATTCTCACTCATAGGCGGGTGTTGAACAATGCGAACACATGGACACAGGGAGGGGAGCATCTCACACTGGGGTCTGTCGGGGGGAAATAGGGAAGTGACAGCATGGGGTGGGGAGTTGGGGAGAGATAGCATGGGGAGAAATGCCAGATATAGGTGATGGGGAGGAAGGCAGCACATCACATTGCGGTGTGTACCTATGCAACAATCTTGCATGCTCTTCACATGGACCTCAAAACCTAAAGTGCAATTAAAAAAATCCCTTGAATAAATAAATAAATAAATAAATAAATAAATAAATAAATAAATAAATAAAAAAGAAAATAGACTAATACAGAGATCCCTTGAAATTCCCATGAATTTTAAGATAGGTGTTCTACTTCTGCAAACAGAAATGTCACTGGAAGTTTTACAGAGATTGTGTTACATCTGTGCGTCACTTTGTAGTTGCAATCTCAACATCTTGAATGTTCCAATTAATAAATATAAAATCCTTTTTCATTTATTGAGTTATTTTTTATTCTTTCAGCAGTATTTGTCGTTTTTAATGTAAGAGTGTTTACCTCGGTTTAATTTATTTCTAGACATTTTATTCTTTTTGATACTATCATAAATATAATTGTTTTCTTAATTTCCTTTACAGATTATTCGCTGATGTACAGAACACAGATGATTTTTGCGTGTTGACCTTGTACCCGCAACTGTGATAAATTGATTTATTATATACAGTATTTTCTGAAATCTTTGGGATTTTCTAGACACACATTATGCTATCTGAGAATAGAGATAGCTTTACTTCTTCCTTTCCAGTTAGTATGTCTGTATATCTTTTTTTGCCTAACTGCTCTGGCTAGAACTTCCAATATAGTGTTAAATAGCAGTGATGAAAGTAGGCATCTTTGTCATGTTCCTGATGTTAGGGGAAAGATTTCATCCATCTTTCGCCATTAAGTATAATGTTATCTGTGGATTTTTTTAAATAAACGCCGTTTATTATGTTAAGAAATTTCCTTCCATTACTTGCTTTTTGAGTACTCTTTTTTATTATAAAAGGGTGTTGAATTTCATCAAATACTTTTTATGTATCATTTAATAGGATTGTGTTTTCTCCCCCATGATTTCATTAATGTGGTGTGTAACATTGATTGATTTTCTTATGTTAAACTATACTTACGTTCTTAGGTTAAGTCTACTTGATCCTGGTGAATAATGGTTATATTATTCATTTACATGTAAATTATAAATTTATATTAAATTTATTCAATTTCTCAGGTTTTTGTTCAAAAATTTTGCATCAAGATTACTAAAGGATATTGGTCCACGTTTTCTTCTCTTGTGGTGCCTTGTCTGTTTTTAGTAGCAGGCTAATATTGAACTCATAGAGTGAGTTAAGAAATGTTCCTTCCTCCTCTATTTTTTGGAAAAGTTTGAGAAGAGGTGGTATTAATTCTTTAAATATGTAATAAAATTTACCAGTGGAACTATTTGGTCTTGAGCTTTTCTTTGTTGTGAAGTTTTTGATTTTTGATTCAATCTCTTAAAGAGTGCTTCTCCCCTGCCCCAGATTTTCTACTTTTTTTTGAGACAGTTTTTGTAATTTGCCTATTACTAGTAATTTCTTCATTTTATCAAGGTTATCTAATTTGTTGGCATACAATTTTTATTGTACTCTCTTATATTTTATGTATCTGTTTTAATAAAGTCAGTAATATTGTCGTCAGTTTTTATTTTTGTTCTCATGGTTAGCCTAGCTAACATTTTTGTTTTTTTTTAATTTTATTGATCTATTCAAAGAACCAACTTTGGTTTCATTGACTCTATTTATGTTTTTCTCTTCTCCATTTTATTTATCTCCACTTTAATCTTGGTTTGCTTTCTTCTGGTTGCTTTGTATTTAGCTTGCTTTTCTGTCTCTAACTCCTTAAGATGTAAAGTTAGGTTATTGATATGAGACCTACTTTTTGAAAATGTAGGACTTTACAGTTATGAATTTCTCTCTGAGCACTGCTTTCACTGCATCCCATAAGTTTTGGTATATTGTATTTTTGTTTTCATTTGTCCTAATTATTTTTAAATTTCCCTCACAATTTCTTCTCTGACTCATTTGTTATTTAGAGCATGTTGTCAGCCAACATTATAATTAATGGGCAAAAACTAGAAGCATTATCCTTAAAAATAGAAGACAGGACACCCACTCTCATCATTCCTATTCAACATAGTACTGAAAGTCCTATTTAGAGAAATCAGGCTAGAGAAAGAAAGAAAATCCTTCCAAATAGAAAAAGAAGAAGTCGAAATATTCCTCTTCACTGACAATATGATTCTATACTAGAAAACCTTAAAGATTCCACCAAAAGATTCCTGGAACTGATAAATGACTTCAGTAAGGTTTCACAATACAAAGTCAATGTATGTAAATCAATATCATTTCTATACACAAATAATGTTCAAACAGAGAGCCAAATCAAGAATGCAATCCCATTTTCAGTAGCCACAAAGAGGTGAAAGAGATCTATAAGGAAAACTACAAAACACTGCTGAAAGAAATCAGAGATGACACAAACTAATGGAAAACAGTCCATGCTCATCAATCAAAAGAATCAGTATTATTAAAATGGCCATGCCACCCAAAGCAATCTACAGGTTCAGTACTATTCCTATCAAACTACCAATGTCATTTTTCACAGGATTGGAAAAAATTATTCTAAAATTAATACAGAACCAAATGAGAGCCCAAATAGCCAAAGAAGTCTTAAGCGTAAGGAACAAAGCCAGAGCCAGTTTTGTTCTTTTTGCTTAAGATTGCCTTGGCTATATGGGTTTTCTTATTTTTGGTTCCATATAAATTTTAAAACAGATTTTTCAAAATCTGTGAAAAATGTGATTTGTAGTTTGCTAGGAATAGCATAGAATCTGTAAATTGCTTTGGGCAGTAGGCCATTTTATTATTCATTTTTGAGGGATGGGTTTGCTAGATATAGAAGACTTTTGTTGACAGTTTTAAACATTTTCAGAACTTTAAAATATCATTCTATTTCCTTCTTGTCCCTATGGTTTCTGATGATAAATCTGCTGTTAGTCTTACTGTGGATCCCTTGTACATGACAAGTTTCTGCGCTCTTAGTGCTTCAAACACTCTCTCGTTTTTGGCTCTCAACAATTTGATAATAATTTGTCTCTCCAAAGATCTTTTGCATTTATCTTTCTTGAAGCTCACTGAACATCTTGGATGTTCAAATTCTTATCTTTTATCAAAATTTGGAAAGATTTCATCTACAATTTCTTCAAGTATTTTTATTTTTCTTTATTTCTCTTTATTTCTCTCTCTTTCTTTTGGGATTTCTCATTTATGTGTACGTTAACATGCTTGACAGTGTCCCACAGTCTCCTAGGTTCTGTTCATTTTTCTTCATTCTTTTGCTTTCTGCTCCTTAGGCTGGATACTTTCAGTTGGCGTATCTTCCAGAGTGCTGATTCTTTCTTTTGCCTTCTCAAATGTGCTATGGAAACTCTCAAGTGAGTTTTTCATTTGTGCTATTGTATTTCTGAGTTACAATATGTCTTTTTATATTTTTCATCTCCACTATGTCTGCTTCCTTTACATAATTTCTATTTCTCTATGAATATTCTCTATGTGTTCATACATTGTTCTCCCAGTTTCCTTTATCTCTTTGTCCATGGTTTCTTTTAGCTTTTTAAAATCATATTTAAGACAGTTGATTTGAAAGTCTCTGTCTAGTTGGTTCAATGTTTGTGTTTGTTTCATCAGGGGCAATTTTCATTAGTACCTTTCGTGAATTAGACAAACTTTTTTGCTTCTTTGCAAGCTTCATAGCAACTTGGATATTTTGAATAGAAAATATGGTCACTCTGGAAGTCAGTTTTTTTTCCCTCTTCAAGATTTGTTTTTGATTGCTGTGGTCTGTAGCTGTTTACTGCTAGTGACTTTTCTAAACTATTTTTTGTAAAGGCTACTTTTTATTACATGTAGTCTCTGAAGACTGTTCTTTTTGCTTGTGTTCAGCTAGAATTTTGGTAGAGATTTCCCTAATGCCAGGAATCAAAATGAAAAATACAAAAAGAAAACAGAGACTGGGTGTGTTGGCTCATACCTGTAATCCCAGCACTATGGGAGGCCGCGACAGGTGGATCACAAGGTCAGGAGATCAAAATCATTCTGGCCAACATGGCGAAACCCCATCTCTACTAAAAATATAAAAATTAGCCATGCCTGGTGGTGTGTGCCTGTAGTCCCAGCTACTCAGGAGACTGAGGCAGGAGAATTGCTTGAACCTGGGAAGCAGAGGTTGCAGTGAATTGAGATTGCACCACTGTACTCCAGCCTGGGTGACAGAGTGAAATTCCATCGCAAAAAAAAAAAAAAAGAAAAGAAAAAGAAAAAGAAAACAGAGAGAGATGAAAAAGCAAAGAAAGAAAAGAAAAGAAGGAAAGAAAGAAGAAAGAGAGAAGCCTCTCCCAAAGCTTGTAGATTGATTTGTGCCTGGGAACTCCTTCACTGCTTAGCCAGACCATTTACAACTCTGTCTCAATCTTTCCTTTCTGCTTGTGTTGAACCAAGAGATCAGCCAAAAAATGCAAACAGGGTTTTCTTGGGTTTTTTCTGAGCCTGGGTTCAGTCCTGGGTATGCTTGTGGCTTTCTAAATTTCCCAGTATACACAGCCACTTTCGAATATCCTAATTTTCTGAAGAAACCCTTTCCTCAACTTTCCCTCCTAGGGTTTTGCTGCTCTGTTATTTGTCTACACTGTAATTGTGTGCCCACATATCTGTGAGTTGCTGCTTTTTGGCTTCAGAATGGTTTTGAGGAATGGCTGCTGCTTTTCTTCCCTGAGAAAATTCTAAATTCAGTGAAATGAAGACAAGCACCTTGTCTCAGGCTTTTAGGAAGCCACTAGACAGGTTTGAATGGACAAATACTTTGAGAATCCTCTGAGAATGAAGTCTGCTTTGCTCCCTCCAGAACCAGGATCCAGGATCCAGGACTGCTGATTTCAAGACCACCTTTGAACCCAGAATGGGAGTGAGGCAAGGGCAAGTAAAAAATGCCACGAAAGTTTCTTAAATTTATAAGCTGCCTTTTTCTTGATTCAGCCTTTGCTTTGTTGCCGTAAACCTTTAACTTTTCTGCAGTTCTGATGAAGTTGGTTTTGGCAGTTACTGCTTGATATTTTAATGTTTCTCTGAGGACCCCTTGGAGCTACTTACTATTCCATGTTTGCTGACCTCACCTCTTCTCGTATTTTTTATTACCGACATTTTATCTTCTGTTTCTTGCCACTATAACGTAATGTAATGAAGGTATATGTCTGGTAGTGCAGAGTTGATATTCAGTGTATATTCCTTGACCACATGATCATAAATTGCCCAATGAAGGTTAAGATTTTTTAAATTTTCAATAAATTGGATGATTATATACAAATAATTAAAAATAGCTGACTTCCCATTAAATCTCACCTATTAATTTTTCCAAGTGTCTTTTGGAGGCCCTGCTTTGAATTTTATCTTTTCAACTTGGTAACCACTGGTGACCTGTTAGTATTAAAATTTATCCAGAATCATTGAAAGCAAAGTCATACAAAAATTTAATTATACTCCTAAAAGTACAGTTGGCTTGCTGCTTTACACAGGGTTCATGATTAATTTGTTTCAGGAAAATATACCATTTATGATTACCAAAATAAAAAATATCTAGTCAAATAAAGATATACGCTTTGTTGAGTTAAAAAACTTATTTAATGTGCTCTTGTAAGTCTGTTAATCTCTATTATGAGAAAATATAAATTCAATGTAAGTATGACTGGACAACCTCAAGAAAGCACAGCTAATGTGAACAGACATCTAAGGCTGCCCGGTGACATCTTTGATTCTTTCTGCCATCGCTCACCACTTTTACTTTTATAGCAAAAATTCCCCTATTTGGTTCATAATAAGGAACTAATTTGCTTGTATATGATGTTATGTTAATGTTTTACTAGGGTTACTGACTTGAGTATTTAAATATTTGTCAAAATAGAAATTGCCTCTTTGGGTCACATTAATGAGCTCATTGACTTTTGAAAGAAGTTGTATTTATATTTTTCTGGGTCCACTCTTGAATGGTTGCCAACATAACTAAGTTCACCTGTGCCAGGCGCTATTAGGTAAAAACCGAGGGCAGCAAGCTTGGGTATTTGTTTGGAGGCTCCAAACAGGGCATATACCTGCTGCCTGGGAAAGCTGTGAGGATAGTAGAGGCAGTAGTTTAGTGTACACACAAAAAATTAAAGAAAGGACCCCCTGTGAGTCAGCCAAACTGGGAATCTCACCACAACGAGTGACAGCTGTTGCCATCAGAGCACTCTCATTACCAAATCATGTTTTAGAAGCATGGATTGAGATAGAGAATGGTTTACTCGTCATAAGCAAACCGTGATTTTTATATTCATACATCAGATAGAATAAAAGCCACTGAAGGTTGTCACAGTTTATGTAGGTGTATAGATGAGTAGTCAGGTAGCTATAGACAGGTAAGCAGGTAGATAGAGAACTATTAGAACAGTGGCTGGTGCATAGCAAGTATTATATAAGTGTTCATTCTCATTATTATCTATGATAAAATAATTTTTGTGATTGCCTCCTCATTAATTCAGGTCACTTGATGGTGGTGATTAGCATATTTTTAGCATACAAATAATATTAGGTTTTAAAATTACATTTTTTGTTGAGTCTTTAGATTATTGCTTTATGACAGACATTTGTATGTAAAATAACATTTCTGGTATGATACAATGAAATCCTAATTTGCTCATTATTTTGAGAAGACTCGAAGGAAACCTTTTAAATCTTCCTTTGGCTGTTAAGTAAGTCTTATTATGAAGAAGAAGAAGAGAGAGAGAGAATGCCAGATCACAGAGTACCAAAAAAATCTATTTTAAATAAATATTTTAAAGAGAAGCGATTATTGAGCTCTAGCCAGGAAATAATTTCAATGCCGATTTTAATTTCCCTCTTTTTCAACGTGTGGCTGTAACTTTTTTACTTTGTTCTTTCCAACGTGCCAACTTGATTTTTCCTTTAAGCAATTCCAGTCATGGGCTACCACGTTCTGATGAAAACGTTTACTTGTCTTCCTGCTATCCCTTCAGACCACGGCATGGAATTTGAACCCTGACATCTGGCACAGTCTGTATAGATTTTTCTCTAGGAGAAAGAAATTACTGTGTATTTTATATTTTATACTGGTTTTCAATTTAAATGAATCTTAGAGTCTCTGCAGGTGGTTATACAATGACTAAATCAGTCAGTGTGATTTGACCTGCTTGGGATTGCGGCTTGAGGATTGTTCTCTGTACTAATTTGATGGTGGTGATGTTTAGAAGTCACAGGGGTGCTACATCATTTGAGAGTAATAATTTAAAATCAGACGTCACGTTTTTCCCTGTGGATGAAACAGTCTTAGCTTGCCTTTGTCTTTATCATCTTAAGGGTGCTAACAGAGTTTCTGACAAAGCCAGCATTTTCCCTGGGAGCGGATGTGCGTGACTTACGCAAGAGCTCATGCGCCGTGTGACCTTTCACTCTGACTCCAAAGTAAATGCTCTTTCTATTGTGTAGTTACCTTCTCAGGTACCTTCAGTAGCTTTTCAGGTTTTCATGGTATGTATTTATTATCTTTACATCCCCCAGGACTTAGGAATACGTCTTGAACATGGTAGATAACTTCTCATAATAACTATAAACAACTTCAAATTACTGAAAACTCATGATTTAGGGGTTAACTATTTAACATCAGAATTATGATTATGTAAAATGTAAGCCTGGTTAATAAAACATCTGTACAATGATAGATGGGTAAGGCATGTATATATATATATATATAATCAGAAAGACATGCTAAGGTAGAATAAGCTCTAAACACTTTCCATTTGATTTCCTTATTTTTATTGTTGGCAATTATATTTGGGATTATTTATAGTGTGTGATTGTTTTTGAAAATATTATTATTTCTATTAAACAGAGCCATAACAGACTATGAGAACAAATGTAAGTATTTCCTATGGTACAACATAAAATGACTGCAATGAGAAGACTATTAGTAGTAGTAATGCAAAAATGGTACATTCAAAGCTAATAGCACCAAAACAATTTTGGAGTAAGTACTTATCTCGTGGTTAAAGTAGAAAACAACGCAACACCCGACTTACTGTTGTATTTTTTCCCTACCTTGGGTCAGATGAATTTCTACTGGCATGATCTGGCCTGGCGCTACATAGTAAGGTAAATACCATGCAGTTTGGAGACCTCTGTAGCCAGTGGTCTGTGGTCCTTTGGCTCCCAGGTATCTGGGGTCGGGCGGATCTTCAGAATCACTACTGGCTGACTTTATGCTCTGGGGGCAGATAGGATTCCGACGAGGAAGAAGGAGATATTTTACCTATGTGGATTTTTTATTTTTGAGACAGAGACCAGGCTGGTATGCCATGGTATGCTCACAGCTTGTTGTAGCCTTGACCTCCCAGACTCAAACAATCCTCCCTCCTCAGCCTCCCAAGTAGCTGGGACTACAGGCATACACCACCACACCAGCCTAATTTAAAAATTTTCGTAGAGTTGGGGGTCTCCCTATGTTGACCAGGCTGGTCTCCAACTCCTGGGCTCAAGTGAGCCTCCCACCTTCACCTCCCAGAGTGCTGAGATTGCAGGTGTGAGTCACCGTGCCTGCCTTGTGGATCCATCCCGTCTGCTAGTTTCACATACTTTAAACAAACTTCATGGCATCCTTTTTTCAAAACAGCAAAAGAATGAAAATAACAGTACGAGAAAGGGAGGAACACAACAGCCGGCTGCGCTGCGCACACTCGGTCCTGTCGAGAGCACTCATGGAGCGCTGCTGTGTCCACGGGTCTGCTGGGGGCTGTGGATGGTCCCAAGGAAAGATAAAAAGCCCTCTAACACCTTCCACACAATGGAAGAGAGCAGAGAATGCATCAATGCATAATTGCATGCTCATATCGATAATGTGTCAAATACACACAAATGCTCATGCATAGGCGCATGATAATGTGCCAAATACACACGCATGTGTTTCTAGGTGGAGAGAGAAACCGCCTCGAGCAACAGAATAGGAAAGGCTTCGTGATGCTTATCACCACCTCTTCTAAGCGCTCTGTATACACAATTCATGTGATCTTTTTAACAGTTCTTGTGGTACTACTATTACCCACTGGAGAAACTGAGGCACTGCAAGGTTGGGTGAAGCAAGTCTAGCTTAGGGGTGGCGCTGACATCAGACCTAAACAAGCCGGGCCCAGGATGCTGCCCTCTGCCTCTGCCTGCTGCCTTGAGGAATCCCTTCCTCCAGCAGAGGTGGAGCCTTTCTGTCTTAGAGGCTGTAGCCAGATAGAGGACAAGGAAAGAGGTCCTTTGGGATGTGCGGTTAGAAGATATAGCCTAACGAAAACTGAGAATTGAGATTTCAGACCAGGAAGTATAGAAACCCTTGGACTTCTTATTAAAGAAACAATAGAGGTATTATACTAAGCAGGGCAGGTTTTGAACAGGCACATGTCACGGGGCAGGCAGCACTTTCCCTTGTCTTTTCACTCAGACATGTATGTTAAACTGCTGAGCTGCTTTAGAACTTACAGAATCTAAAAAAAGACATTTCCAGCAACATGCAGCATATAAGAAACAGCAGTAAAACTGCGTCTAAAACAAAGAAGATACGTATATTTCAAAGTGCTCTGCTGTGTGTTCATTTAACTAAGGGAGTTGAATGTGTTTTCAGAGATTGTTGGAGTGAGCTGGGCGCAAGGATTGTGGCCCAGTTGGCAGGCAGGGTGGAATGAGCGCAGGAGCCAGCGCCAGAGTGGGCCCTGGGTAGGTGCCTTCAGAGCACCGAGACTCGGCTTAGTCTTCATCAATTGTTAGAAATAGTTTAGTACACTTAACTCCTCTTGCGGAAGACACTGAGCCCAGGTGGGCTGTTTGTACTGATCACTTGGCAGGAGCGGCAGCTTCCCTAGCGCCCTTAGCCAGAGTGTTTTCTACCACCCCTTGTTCATCTGGTTGTTCGTGGCTATTACGTTACAACGCGGTCACTTTGGTTTCTGCTTCTTAAATGTTAATACATCATAAAAAAATGTGTTAGGCATTGTTCTAGGTGATTTCTAATATTAATCCACATTGCTTATACCTTGTTATACTGCAGATTTTCAGGCACTTATAGAACCCCAAATGACATAAAGTATTCCTCTGTACTAGTTTTCTATGGCAGCATAGCAAATTCCCACACACCTAGTGGCTTAAAGCACTTCCCACGTATTAGCTCACAGTTCCATGGGCTCAAAGTCTGGCAGCTTCAACTCTTGCCATGGAGTCTGTGGTTGGGCCTCACCCGGAGGCTTTGGGGAAAGGTCTACCTCCAGGCTCATTCAGGTCATTGGCAAGGTTCAGTTCTTGGAATTGAGGATCTGAGCTTCCTGTTTCCTGGCCGGCCAGTGGGTGGCGTTATTCTCAGCTACCAGAGGCCCCTCTTTGGTCCTGGCTGGTGGCCCCTGACTCTTCGAAGCCAGTAAAGGCCCACTAAATCCTTTTTAGATTTTGAATCTCTCCAACTTCCCTTTCTGCCAGAAGCAGAGAAAATGTTTTACTTTCAAGGGCTGCTGAGATTAAACCAAAACCACCCAGATAATCAGTCAACTGATTAGTAAACTTAACATCTGCAAAATTACTTTTTTTTATTTTTGAGACAGGGTCCCACTCTGTCACCCAAGCTGGAGTGCAATGGCATAATCTCAGCTCACTGTAACTCAATCTCTGCTTCTTGGGCTCAAGTGATCCTCCCACCTCAGTCTCCTGAGTAGCTAGGACTACAGGCTCAAGTCACCATGCCTAGCTAATTTTTGTATTTTTTTTTGGCAGAGACAAGGTTTTGCCATATTGCCCAGGCTGATCTCAAATTCCTGGGATCAAATGATCAACCCACCTCAGCCTCTCAAAGTGTTGGGATTACAGGTGTGAGCCACCACATCTGGCCTGCAAAATTACTTTTATGTATATAAGGGTATCATAGTCACAGGTATGGTATCTCTTTATAATCAAAGTCCCATTCTTGAGGAATAGAACCTGGGGTGTGGCATCTTAGAATTCTATCTACCATATCCTCGAAAGTCTGAATTTCTGCTGCACTATATAACGCTGTTGCTGCACACACACACACACACACACACACACACACACACACGAACATTCTTTTGTAATGTTATTTTATATAAATGAATAAAGGTTTTCTCAACAATATTTTAATTATACCAAGCTATCACAGGCAATTATTTTTAAATGGTTTATAGTTGTATAATCCAACTTTTGTTATCATTCCATTTATAGTATACAGAATACGTGTTTGTGTATTACTATGAAGCAATCAACCACTATTCTAGAACCTACAGATGAGTAGGAATTTTATGATGTGTAGATATTTGTAATATATCCCTATGTATGGGAGCAGAGAAAATTTGAGTGTAATATTTACAAAATCCACTTGAATACAGATATACTTGATATATACTCCTACCAATTTTTAAAGGGAGAAATTGGCAAGATAGAAAGTAGTTTATCTTTATTTCATAGTGTATTAGTAATATTACAAAAAGTATGACTCATGAGTCAATCTATTATTAAACTCTTAAAGGGTAAACATTGCTATTTAGCAACCTAATTCTCATATTTTTAGCAGACTACAAAAATAACGACATAGTATCCTGAGGAAGAGCACAAAAGGAATGTATTCATTTGTCAGAAAAAACTATTTTTGTAACTATAACGTGGTTGAGTTGTAAGAAAGTCTCACCTGGAAATATGCAAATGCCATACTCACACAGTGAATTAGGCTTTTGTAGTATCTGGAATTCCAAAAAAAGAGTCAGTAATAGGCAAGAAACTAAGAGAAAATGTTAACCATGTGTTACCTAAAATCACTCTAGGAATAAACTATGCTGTTGTATACAGCAGATTTGGAAACTTCTTTATTTTCCTTCTCACATATTGAGATCTTTTTAACCTTTCATTATTAGGGGGATTTGTGAAACCTTCAAAATAAAGAAGATTCCTTTGGGATATCTAAAAAATATGGCCATATATTTTATCTGGCCTTTGGCTATTATTCTCAATTTGTTGACAAATTTTATCCAAATTTGTTTTTATAACACCTTCATTTTGTTCAAAACTGTATTTTCAGGTGTTCTTTTTAAAACAGGTTTTCACACCAAAATTTTAGAAGTGTGAGGCCAAAATGTGATGCGTTTCCTCACCCATCATAAGGGCGATGACCGATAGTCCAGTAACAAAAGACAGACTAACAAGAGAAAAGTAGAACAGATTCATTTAATCAAAGCTTTACATGACATGGGAGCCTTCAGAATGAAGGCCCCTAATACAGAGAAAGCTGCCTGTTTTCATGCCTAGGTTTGATGAAGAATGAGCAGCTAGGTGGAAATCTGATTGGATGAAAAGGGTATGATCTAATGCTAACAGACAGAGTAAGAAATCCAGTGTATTAGTCTGTTCTCTCACTGCTATAAATACCTCAGACTGGGCAATTTATGGAGAAAA
Source organism: Alouatta palliata (assembly GCA_004027835.1). Lineage (NCBI taxonomy): Eukaryota > Metazoa > Chordata > Mammalia > Primates > Atelidae > Alouatta > Alouatta palliata. The sequence continues at coordinate 71,310 of PVKV010003374.1, forward strand.
GAGGTTTCATTGGCTCCTGGTTCTTCAGACTGTACAGGAAGCATGTCTGGTAAACCCTCAGGAAACTTACAATCATAGTGGAAGGCTAAGGGGAAGCAGGCATGTCTTTCGTGGCTGGAAGGAGGAAGAGAAAGCGGGGAGGTACCACATACTTTTAAACAACCAGCTCTCACAAGCACTCACTCACTATCACGAGAGTAGCAATGACGGGGAAATCCACCCCCAGGACCTAATTACCTCCCACCAGGCCCCACCTCCAACATTGGTAGTTACAACTGGACATGAGATTTGGGCAAGGACACAGACCCAAATCATATTACCTGGCAAGGCCTTTCTGGTCAGATTCTTCTTGGCCTCTTCGTGCAGCATTTCTTCCTCCAAGGTGTGGTGCTAGTGTTGTACTGGAGCGAGCATAGAAAGTCAACACCAAGACAAAATATGCCAAATTGCAGGGTCTTTATTGCCGGCAGCCACGGAGGACTTGCCAGTCTCCAACCCGTGGCCCCAAAAGGAGGGTGTCAAGACCTTTTATACCCATAAAACCACCTCAGGGGTGAGGGGGCGGGGGTGGGGGTGAGGGGCTCAGGAATTGAGGGCTAGGGGACTTTTAACATTCCGATTGTTACTTAAGTGGTTCACAAAAGTCAAGATTAGTTTACACATTGTATGGGTAGGGTGGAAATTACAGACTTTAATTCCTTATTACAAGTCGCAGGGGCCAAGATGGCATGGGTTTGGGCTGTTTGCCTGTCACATTAGGGGTTACAGAGAGCAGTTTCAACAGAAAGCTGAGGTATGGTTGAGGTATGTAGTTTTATGGGACTTTTACTATGTCACACTAGACCCTTTATGGAAAGGGGGTCTTATGGTCTACCATTAAACAAAATAGGTCGGAGAATTTCTTCATGACCAGCTCTTACATAGAAAGGTAGGGAAGGCTGGAGAAGTATTTTTAGGGTTTATCGCTGACTTTAGGGAAAGGGGTTCTGGTTTGTATGTCCACCTTGGGAAGAAGAATTCTAGTTTTAATGACTAGACTTGAGGGAGAATGAGAGGTGACAGACAAAAGAGACTGTGCTTCTGAGGCTGCTTCGGAGGCCATCACTTTGGGGTATCATTTTCTGAAATCCAAGAGAGGTCTGATCTACCTTACACGTCATACTTTCAGGACTGTGCTTCCAAGTCTAGAAATGTTTCTTGAAATATACAAGAAGTTCTAGAGTATCTGCCTGCATAAATGAATGCTGGAGCCCAAGAGATTTACCATTCTTTTAATAAGAGCCACCAAGATTTTTTGAGTTCTCATGAAGATTCAGACTCAGCACTACTCAGAACAATTGTACAGGAGAAGGTAGGTGTTATTATGTTTCTTACTTGGCAGGCTAGGAGGGTGGACCTGGATCTGAGATTTAAACTTGAGTCTGCATGAGTCCAGAGCACCAAATGTCAGTCACGGAACCTCACTGCTCCTCTTTAGGAATTATCAGTTCCCACAGAGAGTTTGATTTCAAGTTTATTCTTCTGCAGACCTGCTCCTCCTTGGGAGAGACCCGAGGCACTGATTTCTATTGTGAGGCCACCTATCAGGTCCTGCACCCTCAGGCTGACTTCACCATGAGCTGAGAAAGGAGAACTAAAACCTGAACCATGCAGCAGGTAGCTGGAGACTATGGTACCTTTCTCTTTAAAAGCAGATAAAGTTTACTGGAGGAATATCCTAGTAGTTCCATGAGGCCTGCTTCCTGGTTGCAGTTGCATCCTGATTCTGCCCCCAGTCAATCCATCTAGCGAGTTTTTATTCAATTTTTCATTTACTGTTAAGTTTATTGAAGTCCAAGGAAGAGAACTTTCTTGTGAATACCAACACCTGCTGACTCCCAGGTTGCAGGCCCTCACCTTTCAGACTTTGCTTTGTTTGTATTTCCTATTTCTGGCCCATCCTCTGCTCTGGTAATCGCCAGTGTTTTTGCCCTTTCGCTTCAGTCCTGCTGTTACCATCCGGAGGCCCGGGTGACTGGCAGCTTGCTGGCAAGGCAGCGCCTGGGGGCTCGGAAGGCCATTTCTGTTGCACAATGACTCACCAGGGAGCCGCAACTTGGCAGTCAGAAAAGAAGCAGTGACTTTCAAAATGGTGGGATTGTCTTCAAAAGACATTTTATAACCACTTGGAAATCCTTGTACTGGTGCAAGGTTGTCACGAAGACCCCTCACAGTGTGTGCGTGTGCGCCTGCCTGCATGGGTGTTTGTGTGTTTTCCATTACAGGCAGAAGGAAAAAGAAAGGCACAATTCTCAAAACCTCTTTCTCGGCTTTCTCTTCCCTTTCCGTTGTCCATGGGAGAAGTAGCTCTGCTGGGCATCTCTTAAACCCATGTGTCATTTGTGTTTTTAAATTAGTGTGCTTGTTCCCTTGTTTTTTAAGGCAAAATTAATGCATACTTGCTACCGTCATTTTGTAAAATAAAAAAAAAATGAATGTTAGCAATTAAACATGAAAGTCTCAACACTTAGAAAGCATCGGCTTACTAACGTTTAGTACATTTCCATGCAGTATTGACTGATCCTGAAATCATTATCTGTTCAAAGTCATATTTCTCTAGGCTTCTCAGCCACTATGTGGCACATGTGAAAACTCGATGGAAATCCAGCATTCTTTTTGGCATTGCTGTTTGCAGTGGCAGTGAAACAACCAAGACATTTGTGGCATTTAACAGAAAAGCTTCATAGTTGAAGAATGCAATTCTAATCTGAAGTTAATTAAAACAGTTGACACAGTGTTTTTGTCTTTTATTTGTATTATTTTCTGTTACCTCCTATTTATCTTTTGCAAATTGAAATGACCAAATGTACATTAACAAATGCTATCTTTTAATGTCAGCGAATTTTAAGAAATGGGTCCATTAAAATTATACTGCTTTAAAATTTCATGTGCATGTATTTAATTTATAGAGACCGAGGAAGGTTAGGATGGCGTTTGGCCAAACTGACAAATTGGGGAATTGTGTTTTTCATTTCTTCCTCTCATACTTCCCCAGGGACTCCCTGTTAGCAGTGTATTCTCCCAATCCTCAAACTCTCTTTTCCTCTTTTGCATAGACATGTAAGTTCAGCTGGCCCTCTGAATCTACAGGTTCTGATTCTCAGAGTGCAACCAACCACAGAAAAAAATATTTAAAAGAAAACAATAAAAAGCACAACAATAAAACAATACAAATAAAAATTCAATTTAGAATAAGAACTCTTTAATACACAGCATTTACATTATATTATATGTAATCTAGAGTCAATCCATCATATCTGTGGGTTTCAAATTTGGATTCAACTGACCTGAGATTTAAAATATTTGGAAAAAATATCCCACAAACTTTCAAAGAAAAAGTTAAATTTCACACCATGTACCACATTGAATCCATGGGAATGAAGGGATATGTAGGCATTATTTTAGTTACAGAAGTAATCTAGAGATGATTTAAAGTATACAGGAGTATTTAAAGCATACAAATGTAGGTCATATGCCAATACGACACCACCTTATGTAAGGAACTTGAGCATTCTTGAATTTTGGTGTCGGAGGAAAGTTCTTGAACCAATTTCCCAGAGATACCCAGGAACCACTGTACATACATAGATATACATATAGCTATGGATGCAAGTATGTATGTGTGTGTGTGTGTGTGTGTTATGTTTATGTGTATTTTCCCTTAGAAATACTTTCTTCAGTTTAGTTTTTGGCCCAAGGCAAAGCTCTTTTGAAGGTAAGTTGTAGGGAGTGTGGCATGGTGGCTGATCCCAGAGGAGGCCTTGGTGATCTCTGTCAGACAAATCTACACACGTGGCTGTGTCCTCACTTCTATCTGTGGCTCATCTTACATGGACACCTTAAACAATTACCAGAAATCATCTGTGCAGATTTTTGAATGTGAGGTTTTCTGCATTTTTCAAAATATGAGACTGAAAATGAGCTGCCTGTTGGTCCCTGCATGTGTGCAGACATCTTCAGAGGCACAACTTAATTGTTCCTTAATTGCTCCAGGTGAGTCCATCTCAGGTGTGGGCTCCACCCTGCCTGCCAGACACTTTTTGTGTGTCAGTTGGAGTGGATTTTTATGGTTTCACATGTGGGGCTATTGTTCTGATAGAGAAAGGTAGTCACTGGGCACAGCCAATGACTGGATGGTGGAGGGCAGGTGACACTTGCATAGATAGTCTCATAGAGAGGCCATGTTCACCCTGCTGTGGTCATGGCCATTTTTTAAAAAATAATTATTAAAATAGTAAAAAAGAAGGGCAGAAACTTCCCTATGTGAAAAGTAAAATATTAAAAAACAACAATGTTGGAAATATTTCCATTGTAGTATGTCTAGAAAGGGAACAAGATACATGTTGGAGATTTGCATATAATTATATTAATATTGCATAACACAGGGGAAATTATAAATTTGTCAATCAATAGTAACAATAATGTGTAAATAATTTGGAAAAAATATTAATTCAAGATAATGCAAAGATTAAAGCATTAAAATGAAACCACAAAGCTTAAAAAAAAATGGGAATTTTAAAGTCCTGAAGAAAAAGAACAATAAATTTTATTACACAAAATTTTAAAACATCTGTATAATACAAACAATAAAGAAAGCTAAAAGTAGAAATTACATAAACTTTGAAAAAATAATTATAAACAAAAGTGTTATTTTTGCTTACAAAGGGTTTTTAATAAGTTGATAAAGAAAAATATACAACAAAGTGAAAATATGAGATAAAGGATTTTTTAAGTTAATCTACGTAAAAAGAAACACATGGTCATTAACATAAACTTTCAGAATAACTACATTTTTCCTTCAAATAATGTTTCAAGTAACATTTGAATTTTGAAGTCTTAGAATTTGTCACTCATATATTTCACATGTAAATCTGCTTTTTCTGAAGAAATATGCATGACAAAAAAACAAATTCACTTAATAATAAATTCAAGTGGACTAAGCAGATGAAAGAATGTCAGAGCTTGAAGATTGGTCTTTTGGATTAACATAATCTGATTTTAAAAATATTTAAATAAGTGAAGTCTTTAAGAAATATGGAATTATGTAAAGCAAAATAACCTACGAATTATTGACATTCCTGAGAGAGAAGGAGAAAAAGCAAACAACTGGAAAATATACTTGAGGGAATAATTTAAAAAAACTTCCTTAATCTAATTGGAGATGTAGACATCTAGATACAAAAAATCTAGCGAACACCTGCAAGATACTATATACAAAACAAACATCACCAAGGCATATAATCACTAGACTGTCCAAAGTCAATGCTCAAGGAAAAAAAACTCATATACAAAGGGAAGCCCATCAGGCTAACAGCCTTACAAGTCAGGAGAGTTTGGGGGCCTATTTTCAGCATTCTTAATAAAAAGAGATTCCAATTAAGAATTTCATATCCCACCAAACTAAGCTTCGTAAATGAAGGAGAAATAAAATCTTTTCCAGACAAGCAGGTGCTAAGGGAACTCATCACCATTAGACCAGCCTTACATGAGATCCTTAATGAAGTTCTAAACATGGAAACAAAAGAATGATACCTGCTACCACAAAGCACATTTAGTGTATAGCCTGCAGACTATATATATATATATATATATATATAAAACAGTGAAACTACAATTAAAGCAAACAGCTAAGAACTTTGCAATAAGATCAAACTCTTACATATGAATATTAACCTTGAATGTAAATGTTCTAAATGCCCTACTTTAAAGGCATAGAGGGGCAAGCTGGTAAAAAAAAGAGGACCCATCTATCCGCTATCTTCACGAGATTCAACTCACACATAATGACACCCATAGGCTCAAAGCAGAGAGTTAGTGAAAAATCTGCTATGCAAATGGAAAAAAGAAAAGCAGGAGTTGCTATTCTTATACCAGAAAAAACAGAGTTTAAATCAACAACAGTAAAATCAAAGGCATTACAAAGAAGGGCATTACATAATGACAAAGGGTTCAATTCACCAAGAAGACTTAACTATCCTAAATATATGCACACCCAACATTGGAGCACCCGGACTTATAAAACAAGCATTTCTTTTTTTTTTTTCTTTTTCTTTTTTTTTTTTTTTTTTTTGAGACAGAGTCTCACTCCGTCACCAGGCGCCAGGCTGGAGTGCAGTGGCGCGACCTCGGCTCACTGCAACCTCCGCCGCCCGGGTTCAAGCAATTCTCCTGCCTCAGCCTCCCGAGTAGCTGGGACTACAGGCGCACACCACCACACCCAGCTAATTTTTTTGTATTTTTAGTAGAGACGGGGTTTCACCATGTTGACCAGGGTGGTCTCGATCTCTTGACCTCGTAATCCGCCCGCCTCAGCCTCCCAAAGTGCTGGGATTACAGGCGTGAGCCACCGTGCCCGGCCTTAAAACAAGCATTTCTAGATCTACAATGACTTAGCCAAACAGTAATAGTCACGAACTCCAACAACCCAATGACAACAAAGGACAGAGAATCAAGGCAGAAAATTACAAAACAAAACTATGAACTTAAACTCAACACTTGACCAGTTAAACTTAATAAACATTATAGAATACTCCACTGATCAACCACAGAATATATATTCTCTCATCTGCACATGGAGCATACTACAAGATTGACCGTATGCTTGACCATAAAGCAAGTCTCAATAATTTTAAAAAGAATCAAAATCATACTCGTCATATTCTTGGGCCACAGTGGGATAAAAATATAAATCAGTTTCAAAAAGATCTCTCAAAACCACACCCTTACTTGGAAATTAAACAACTTGTTTCTGAATAACATTTGAGTAAACAATGAAATCAGAAATAAAAAAATTCTTGGAAATAAATAAAAACAGTTACATAACATATCAAAATCTCTGGGATGCAATAAATGTAATGTTAAGAGGAAAGTTGACAGCAATAAATACCTACCTCAAAAAATTAGGAAGATCTCAAATTAACAATCTTACATCACTCCTAGAAAAATGAGAAAAACAAGAACAAACTAATCCCAAAACTAGTAGGAGAAAAGAAGTAAATAAAATCAAAGCAGAAATGAATAAAATTGAGCCTAAAATGCATACAAAGAATCAACAAAACCAAAAGTGGGTTGTTCCAAAAGACGATGGATAGACCACTAGCTAGATTAACAAAGAGAAAAAGAGAAGATCTGAATAAGCACAATCAGAAATTACAAAGAAGACATTACAACCAATCCCACAGAAATACAAAAGACCCTCAGAGACTGTATGAACCCCTCTATACACACAAACTAGAAAATCTAGAGGAAAATAATAAATTCCTGTAAGCACACAATCTCCCAAGATCGAATCAGGAAAAAACTGAAATGCTGAATGGACCAATATCAACTTCAAAAATTGAATCAGTCCTTCACCCCATGCCCAGGCCCCACCAATGGAAGCCTCTGTGCCTGCACCATGTCAAAGAAAAAAGGATTGCATGTAGAAGAAAAGAGAACTCTCATGATGGAAATATTTTTTGAATATAAAGGTGTATTTCAATTAAAAGACTTGGAAAAGATTGCTCCCAAAGAGAAAGGCATTACTTCTTTGTCAGTAAAAGAAGTTCTTCAAAGCTTAGTTGATGATGGTATAGTTGACTGTGAGAGGATCAGAACTTCTAATTATTAATGGGCTTTTCCAAGTAAAGCTCTTCATGCAAGGAAATGTTAAGTTGGATTCTCTGGAATCTCAGTTGTCTGAGGGAAGCCAAAAGTATGCAAGCCTACAGAAAAGCATTGAAAAAGCTAAAACTGGCCGATGTGAAATGGAAGAGCAAACCACGCTAGCAAAATAACTTTCTTCACTTCAAGACCAAAGGGAACAGCTAAAGGTAGAAGTAGAAAAATACAAAGGTTGTGACCCACAAGTCGTGGAATAAATATGTCAAGCAAGTAAAGTAGCTGAAGAAGCTGCTAACAGACGGACTGATAACATACTTGCAATAAAATCTTGGGCCAAAAGAAAATTTGGGTTTGAAGAAAATAAAATTGATAAAACTTTTGGAATTCCAGAAGACTTTGACTACATAGACTAAAATATTCCATGGCGGTGAAGGATGTAAATTTTAAACTATTACCTAAATAAGTGTACTGAATTTTCATTTGCTGTAACTGTAGGTATCCTATGTTAAATAAAGTATAAAATGAAAAAAAAAAAATAAGAATCAGCAATAAAAAGCCTATCAACCAAAATAAGCCTTGTACCAAATGGAATCACAGCCAAATGCTACCAGATGTACAAAGAAGAGCTGACACCAATTCTACCAAAACTGTTTTAGAAAATTGAGGAGCCACTCTTCCCTAACTCATTCTGTGAAACTAGTATCTCCTTGATACACTCACCTAGCAAAGATACAATAAAAAATGAAACCACAGGCCAATATTTCTGGTGAACATAGATATAAAAATCCTCAACAAAATACTAGCAAAATGAATCCAGCAACACATCAAAAATTACTTCACCATGATCAAGTCTGCTTAATTCTTGGGATTCAAGATTGGTTCCGCATATAGAAATCAATAAATGTAAGAATGTGATTCACCACATAAGCAGAATTAAAAAGAAAAGCCATATGATCAACTCAATAAATGCAGAAAGAGCTTTTGATGAAATTCAACATCCTTCATGATGAAAACTCTCAAGAAACTAGGCATTGTAGGAATATAAATAATGAGCCATCTATGATAAACCCGCAGCCAACATCATACTGAACAGGCAAAAATTGGGAGCATTACCCTTGAGAATTGGAATAAGACAAAGATGCCAACTCCCATCATACCTATTCAAAATAATACTAAAAGTGCTAGCAAGGGCAATCAGGCAAGAGAAAGAAATAAAAGGCATCAAAATAGGAAAAAAAGTCAAACTACCTCTCTCTGTGGACAATATGATTCTATACCTTCAAATTCTAAAAATTTCATCATAAGCCTCCTGGAACTGGTAAATGACTTAAAGTTCAGGAGACAAAGTAAACATACAAAAATTAGTAGTAGCATTTTTATATACCAATCACATTCGAGCTGACAGGCAAATTAAGAATGCAGTCCTATTTACAGTAGCCACACACACATACACACACAAATAGTTAGAGATATATCTAACCAAGGAAGTGAAAGACCTCTACAAGGACAACAAAGCAAAACAAAAAAAACTGCTAAAAGAAATCACAGATGGTACAAACAAATAGAAAAATATTCCATGCTCATGGATTGGAAGAATGAATATCCATTAAAATGAGCATACTGCTCAAAGTGATCTATAGATTCAATGCTATGCCTAGCAAACTACCAGTGTCATTCTTTTCACAGAATTTGAAAAAGAAAACTATTCTAAAATTTATGTGGAACCCCCCAAAAACCTCAACAACCAAAGCAATCTTAAAAGAACAAAGCCAGAAGCATCACATTACCCAACTTCAAACTGTATTAGAAGGCTACAGTAATCAAAACAGCATTGTACTGGTACAAAAACAGACACATAGACCACTGGAACAGAATATACAGCCCTGAAATAAGGCCACACACCAACAGTCATTTGATCTTTGATGAAGTCGACAAAAAATAAGCAATGGGGTAAAAACTCATTCAATAAATGGTGCTAGAATAACTGGCTAGCCATAAGTAGAAGAATAAAATTTGACCCCTACTTTTCACTGTACACAAACAATAACACAAGACGAATTAAATATTTAAATCTAAGACCTCAGACTCTAAGAATTCTAGAAGAAAATCTAGGAAATACCATCTGGACATGGGTATTAGGAAAAATTTCTTGACTAAGTCCTCAAAAGCAAGTGTAAAGAAAACAAAAATCAACAAGTGGGCCCTAATAAAACTAAAGACCTTCTGTACAGCAAAAGAAACTAAAAAACTAAAAACAGAGTAAACAGACAACCTACAGAATGGGAGAAAATATTTGCAAACTGTGCATCCAATAAAGGTCTATTATCTAGAATCTTGAAGGAACTTAAACAATTAAACAAGAAAAAACAAATAACCTCAATAAAAATGGGCAAAAGACATGAACAGAGACATCTGAAAAGAAGGCATATATGTGGCCAACAAACATATGATAAAATGCTCATCATCACTAATCATTAGATAAAAACAAATCAAAACAACAAGATACGACCTCTGTAATAATAGAATGGCCATTATTAAAAAGTGAAAAAAGCAACAGCTGTGGGTTAGGCTGTGGAGAAAAGGGAATGCTTATTCAGTGTTGATTGGAAAGTAAATTAGTTCAGCCACTGTGGAAAGCAGGTTGAAGATTGCTCAAATAATTAAAGACAGAACTACCTTTTGACCCAGCAGTCCTATTACTGGATACATACCCAAAACAAAAAACAAGAAACAAAAACACACATGCAAAAAACATATCATTCTACCAAAACTACACACATGCTCATATGTTAATCACAGCATTATCCATAATAGCAAAATCATGGAATCAACATAGGTGACCATCAGTGGTGGACTGGATAAGGAAAATGTGGTACATATACACCATGGAATACTATACAGCCGAAAAAAGAATGAAATCACGTTCTTTGCAGCCACATGGATGGGGCTGGAGGCCATGATTCTAAGTGGATTGATACAGAAACCAAAAAACCAAATACTACATGTTTTCACTTATAAGCAGAAGCTAAACATCAGATACTCATGGACATAATGAGGGTAACAATAGACACCGGGAACCACTAGAGTGGAGAGAAAGGGAGGGTGGCAAAGGCTAGAAAATTATTTGGTAGTATTCTCAGTATCAGGCTGATGGGATTATCCATACCCTGGAATCAATCAATATACTCAGGTAACGTATCTGCACATGTACCCCCTGAATCTAAAATAAAAGTTGGAAAAAATAATCAATTTGTGTTCTTTAAATCAGCCTGACTTCTTTTTCTTTCCTTTCTCATTTTTCCTCTTTTTTCTTGCTGTTTTGAATTGCAAATGATTTATGTGTTGTTTATGATAATATAAATATTTTTCTGTGGCTGTGACAGATTATCAGGGGTAGCTATAAGTGACTTTTGCCATGAATCTCTTTCTTGGTAATTATGCAGATAACTCCAGAATAATGGTTTATGCTTATTGAAAGTTTATACAGTGTTTACTTTGGTATGCACAGAAATGAAGTTCTCAACCCTTTCATGTTAAGAGTAGCAGAACCATATTTCTGGAGTATCCAAATGAAAATAACCATAACCATAACAAGCAGGAACAGATCAACGTTATTGCCACTAACAACAGTATATTATTTGTATTTAAATGTAGAGACAGTGATTCCCTTTTGGAGTAAATCTTGGCATTACTCCAGTAGTAATTTTATGTGCTATAGGACAGAGTTCTATTTTCCTTTTTAAATTGTATCATTTTTATTTTTTATTTTACACTTTGATGAATGGATGACTATGCAAACAGCCTTTATCTTTTCTAGTAGTCTCTTATTGCTTTTTAATAAAATATTTCTAACCACACAGTATACATTTCTATAATATTAAATATGCAAGTGTATGTGTGCATACTATGGGTAAGGCGTTGTGTTTCAGCAAAGAAAGATACAGCTAATAAACTGGGCTATTGATCTAATGCTGATTCCTCTTTTCCCTTAAAAGTTTGATCATCAGCATATTCAGATCTCCTGCTTTTAAAAATTGTTTTATTTTCTCAATAAAAACTGTAACATTTTTACGTTTTCTTCTTCGGAGTTTTGTTTGCTTTTTTCTTTTTTTCTTTTTTTTTGTTCCCTTGGCATCATGGGCAACATTAGGATATAGGGTACAGCCATAAATTTCCCTAAGCTTATGCTAATTTTGATGAAAGAATGTGAGGCATTATTTTATGCCCTGAATTTTAGTAGACCCACTCATAAAATTTGAATGCATTTTCTTTATGAATAATAAAACAAAATAATACAAATGACAGTTTCTATAACCACTTAACCAAAACATTACTTGGGTAAGGATCCAACCATTAAAATTATAATAAAGCTATTTTGATGGAAACCATAGTGGTTTGAATAAAACTTGACAAGAAACATGTACTTGTGATTGGAAAATACATTCAACTGTGAACCATTTTAATGGGTTTGTTTCTTGTCAGCAATAAAAAACATTTTCAAGAAAACAAGTTAAATTGTTTGATCTCGTACTTTACGTTATTCACATCATAACTTCACTGCAATTTTTTGAAATCTCGTGTTTTATTTTTGTTAAAATTTAAATAACTATAAAATAATGTGCAGAATTAGGAGAAATACCTAATGTAAGTGATGGACTGATGGGTGCAGCAGACACCATGGCATGTGTATACCTATGTAATAAACCTGTACTTTCTGCACATGTACCCTGGAACTTAAAGTATAATAATACAAAATGCAGAAACGTAGGCTTCAAGCACATTTAATACACTAAAGAAAGACTAATTATGATATGTTGTATTTTCCATTTCTTAATTGTGGCTTTGAAATATAATTAGCACTGATGCCCAAAGACATCTTTTGTATGAAACAAATCAGTTTCTCTCTCCTAGGCACCATCATTGGAAGATTTAAGAAAACAGTCACTGAGGCCGGGCGCGGTGGCTCACGCCTGTAATCCCAGCACTTTGGGAGGCCGAGGCGGGCGGATCACTAGGTTAAGAGATGGAGACCATCCTGGCCAACATGGTGAAAACCCATCTCTTCTAAAAGTACAAAAAATTAGCCGGGCATGATGGTATGAGCCTGTAGTCCCAGCTACTCTGGAGGCTAAGGCAAGAGAATTGCTTGAAACAGGAAAATGGAAGTTGCAGTGAGCCGGGATGGCGCCCCTGCACTCCAGCCTGGCGACAGAGCGAGACTGTGTCTCAAAAAAATGAAGGAAAATAGTCACTCAAATTGTTTTTTGTGGTCTGTGGTTAAGATGACGTTGAGACTATATACACGTGTAACATACCACACATACACACACATCATAGCAGATGTGCAAATTACATACACACATGTACATATGTATGTATACACACAAGTATAGTTTATTCTACATATGTTGGTGCATGTATATAATAGACTAAGTGGGACAAATAGTCATTTCTTCAAGTAAATATATTTTCATGTTGGTGGTCTGGGGACCTAACAGAAGTGCATTAATTGATTTGGAACCACAGAATGAGAGAGTACCTAAATAGCAAATTCTCCCAGGACAAGGTTTGTGTCTGATATTAATCATATGTTATCTAGTTATATTGTTTTCAGCCTGCTTAAAAATTTCTTGAACACATGGTGGACTGTAAAGTCGAATGGCTCATTGACTGAAGCTAAGAATTATCCATGGAAATTGACATTATCTCTGTATGGCATCAGCTCCAATGCATGCTGTAGATTAGTTGCTGTGCCTTCCATAGCCAGGACACTAGGCAGTCACAAATGGTGAGACATGGCTCTGGTGCCATAGGTGAGGTGTCAGCCACTTCAGATGCTGCCTGGGGAATTTAACAGTGAGGCCTACAGTGAATCAGTTAGGAACAGATGAGCTTGGGGATCTCTAGGATGCCTGTGAAACTGTGCATAATAACTGAAATAATCACTTGCTTTATTGGCCAAAACACTTCTGTTTTCCTAATTATTCATAAAATAACCCAACAAAACAAATATTTTATAATATACTAAAAGTGAGTCCTGCAGCATTGGACTTTGGCAGTAGATTTTTAGAAGCTTTGGGGGTTTTAGACAGGATATTCAGGAATGTGTGTGCCAATCTAATTAGCAGATTTTCCCTCTATATTTAGACATTCCATAATAATTTAAATTTGAAAGAAATTGTGTTTTTACCAGAAAAAAAAAATCTGTAATTTTCATTTGCCAGAGTTCTTTTTCTGAAGCTTTTAAAGTTACTGAAAGGTGATTTTCTGTAACTTGTTTTACTGTTCAAATCCAATTTATTTCTGCCACCTGTTATTTTTCTCCCTGGATTTTTTAGAAATCAGTTTTGGACCATTGGATGGTACTATAATAAGAGCCTCAGTTCCTATGGTGTAATTGACTCTTGGTTTGACAGTTTAACAAATACACAATGAATGTCCACTGTGTACCAATAGCTGTGATATTTATTTTTCCAAGGAAGATGCCTAAGCCTGAGTGTTTAACACTCTCCATCTGTTTGTTTAGGAATATGTTCCTTTGTTACCATGACTATGTTGATAATTTTCCTTTTAGATGATATGCTTCAGGAAAACAAGCATTTTACTTCCTGGATTGCAATGTTGTTTTAGGGTAATTTAATACATATAAATTATTTTTGAAAAGGCTTTGTGACAAATTAATGTTTTATATCACTATTTTGAATAGGGAAATAAAAGTATAAATTTCCAAATTTAGTGAACCATGTAAGTAAATATTTTTCCTTTGTGTAAAGCACTATACTTAGCAGAACTATTTTAATGGTTTGCAGAATCCGTTTCTCATTTGGGAATTATTTGTTTGTTTTTGTTTTTTCAGTCTGCTGAACAACAACCAAATCAGAAAGATTTCCAGAAGTGCTTTTGAAGGACTTGAAAATTTGCTATATCTGTAAGTTGTAAGAAAAAACAACAGTGGCTTATGGTGTTGATCGACTATTTTTGCCTTTTTGTGTGTTTACTTTAAATTAAAATAATTCTTTACTTTCTTGAAAAGCACTTTCAGCCTTTATATAAAACTCACATATGAACATGTCTTAAGTGCAATAAATTATTGCTTTCAATAGATTGCACATCTGAAAACATTGGAATATTTATGCATATTTCTCCTGCCACAAGTTCTAAATTGGAGAAAAATAAAAACAAAACAGTTTTCCAATATTTCACATTTAAATCAAATTACTCTGTAATTGTAAAAAATTCCATACACTCAAAAAAAGAGGTTTTCTGTTGGCAAAAGGAGCTTTATGCCAACAACTTATTCATCCAAGACCTTTCAAAGCCAGTGAACACATTATAGTTAGGAACTTTAATAAACTTGGATAAGAACCAAATTTTGTAAAAATTAGCTCACAAGTATGGTCACTGACAATTGTCATGCTTTTTGTGTATTATTGGTAAATGGGAATAAAGATATTTTAAACAGAAACACTGTTTGGACTCAGAAACATTGGTGTTTGATAATTTGAATGTTGGGAGGTCATGACAGGATACGACTGTGTTGGAGGCTGAAGAAACAGACTACAATGGCTTTTATCTCAGCTAGAGTGAGTGCTACATCTTTTTAAAGAATGTTAAGGTGACAATGAACATTTTTATACAAATATGTTCATTAGTAGATTGATTAAGCACACTGCAAAAAAGTTATTTTTTAAAAGAGAAGACACTATTCCAATCTTTAGCTCTGACCAAATTTATACAACTGTAGTATCTTCCCAAACTGCTAAAATTTCTGTTAAACCCCAAGTCAAGAGCCTCAGAGCCTCCTGTGTTCAGCTGAGACACCCAGCCTAACATAGACATCTTCCACAGCTCTGCTCATTATTGAGCTAAAGTCTCAGTTTCCTCTTAGGTCAGTCAATTTCATCTGCTCACCTAACCTTTCATAACAACATAACATACCATCTTAGTCCATTTTCTGCTGATGTAACAAAATACCACAGACTAGGTAATTAATTTTAAAAAAAGTTTATTTGGCTCATGGTTCTGGAGGCTGGGAAGTCCAAGATCAATGGGTTGCATCCTAACACTATGGAAGGACAAATGAGCCTGCAGACTGGGAGGAAAAGGGAGCTAAAATCCCTCAGTAACTAATCCACTCCCATGAGAATGGTCTTATTGCATTCATGAGAGCTCTACCCTCATGACCTAATCACTTCTTAAAAGTTCCACCTCTTAGTACCATCACAGTGACAATTAAATTTCAATGTGAGTTTTAGAGGAAACATTTAAAGTGTAGCATTCTGCCTCTTTTCCTCACAAAACTCATGTCCTTCTTACATAAAAAAATACATTTATTCCATCTCAGTGGCCCCAAATGTCTTTGCTTGTTTCAGTATAAACTCAAAATTCCAAAGTCCAGAATCTCATCTGAATCTGATATGGGTGAGACTCAAGGTGTGACTCATCCTGAGGCAAATTCCTCTCCAGCTGTAAGCCTGTGAAATCAAAAAAAGATATCTACTTCCAAAATATGATAGTGGTGCAGACGTATGATTGACATTCCCATTACAAAAAGGAGAGATAGGCAAAAAGAAAGGAGTAAGAGGTCCCACGTTAGTCTAAAATATAGTAGAGAAAACAATGTTAAACCTTAGACTTTCGCAATAATCATTCACTCCATTTGCCACCTCCTGGACACTGGGGGATTTGGGTCTCCAAAGCCTCAGGTGGCCACACCCCCATGTCTTTGCTGAGCTCAGCCCATGCTTCAGTTCTCTTGGGTTGGAGTCTCATGCCTACAGCCTTCCCAGGCCAGAGTTTCCACTGGTGGCCCTATAATTCTGGGGTCTCAGTGGCAGGCCCAACCCCACAGATCCACTAGGCTTTGCCCTCGTGAACTCTGTCCGTGGAGGCTCCACCTGTGGCAGATTTCTGCTTGAGGTCTTAGGTTATTTGACACATCCTTTGAAATCTAGGTGAAGGGAGCCATACTCCCCCAGCTCTTGTATTCTGTGAGCCTGTAGACTTAATATATCATGTGGACACTGTCAAGGCTTACTGCCTGCACAGTGCAGGGACCCACTTACGTTATCAGTGGCGTTGGCTGAGGCATGAACTATGCTGGAACACAGGAAGCAGAGACTCAATGTGGCTCTGAGCAGCAGGTCTGTGGAAGGTACCCTGAGCCCATTCCCTGAAACAATTCTGCTTTTCTAGAGCTCAGGGCCTATGATGGGAGGAGCAACCTTGAAGGCCTCCTAAATACATTTGAGATCTTTCTCATGCTCACTTGATGAATAGTACCTGAATCCCTATCTGTGGTAACCTCTTTAGGAAATGGTCACTTGGGAACACTTGTAGTATTTGCTCTTTTACATGCTTTTTTACTCTTTACATGGCCAGCCTGCAAATTTTCCAAATCTTTCTATTTTTTCTCTTTTAATTAAAAATTCCATCTTTAGGGTGTTTTCCTCTAGCATCTCAAAGCATGTGGTTAAAAGTATTGTGCAGAAACTGGAATGCTCTGCTGCTTAGATATTTCTTGCATCAGACATCCTAGTTAATCACTCTTAAGTTCTTCATTCCATAAAGTCCTAGGACACAAGCACAATTAAGCCAAGTTCTTTGCAACTGTATGACAGCTTTAACCTAGCTTCCGATACCTTGTTCTTCATTTTTGTCTGAGATCTCATGAGAATGGCCTTTACTGTTCATATTTCTTTCAATGTTCTGGCCATGACCACTTAATGTCTAAGACATTCCATACTTTTTCTACAGATTTCTCTTTCTTCTAAGCCCTTAATAGAATCATCCTTAACATTCTGTTCATGGCAATCTAAGGTTTTTCTAGACTGCTCCCCCAGACTCTTCTATCCTTTACCTATTATTCAGTTCCAAAGCTGCTTCTGAGTTTTCTGGTATCTGTTAGAGCAATAGATCCACCCCTCAATACCAATTGTCTGTCTTAGTTTTTTGCTACTACGAGAGAATACTACAGACTGGCTAATTTATGAAGAAAAGTTTATTTGGCTCATGGTTCTGGAGGTTGAGAAGTTCAAGACTGAGGGGCTGCATCTGGACAGGGCTTTCTTGCTGTGTCATAACATAGTGTTAGAACAAACTAAGACAGAAGACAGAGAGAGCCAAACTTCTGCGATGACCAACTCACTCCTATGATAATGGCATTAATCCATTCATGAGGGAAGAGTCCTCATGACCTAATCACCTCTTAAAGGTCCTACTTCTTATCATACATTGGAAATTAAATTTCAATGAGTTTTAAAGGGAACACTAAAACCACAGCACATGCCCAATGAGTACATGCCATTCTTTATTTCCATACTTTACGCATTATTAAGGATCCTTCAAACCTTGGGAGTATACGAAGCCTGCTCCTTGTTAGTGAAGGAGCTTGACCTTCTCCCTGTGTTTCATCTCGATCTTGCTCTGTAGTTTTCTACTCAGTGTCCTGTCAAGAGTAACTCCCTTACAGTAAAACAAACAAATTAATAAACAAAACAAAACAAAACAATAAGCTTTATGGCTTTCAAATAACAGTTTAGAAGGAATATCATTACTAGTGCTAATATGCAATGAGGAAATATAGTAAAATAACAGTTATTAGGAAATTAATTTTGAATAAGACAAATGTTCAGTGTTGCAGAGGCTTGGATCAATTACATACACTACAGTATTCTATGCTCTGAGTGAGAACAAAAAAATCATTTCACACAACTTCTAATCAATACCCTGGCCAATTAAAAACACTACTTATCAAGTGAAAAAAAAGTCTCTGGGCCTCTGTAAGATATGTTATTTAAAAGGAAAATATTTGTTATTTAACAAATGTGTGAAGCAGTACGTGGTGAACATTTTTATGTGCCCATTGCAGTAAACTTTGCCATGTTTTCAATCACATTGCCAAGTAAGCATTGCCTTTCAGACCGAGGAATTTTGTAGAGAAAGAGGGTTGTGAGTTAGAAGACCCATTCAATGCATACAATACCTGCAAGTTCTTATATCTTTTTCTTTGCTCTTTCTACTTGATCCACTGTTGTTTTATTTCTTCAGATATGGTAAGCACTGCCTTTTCACTCTCTGACCTTGGGCATGTCCTACTTATTGTTTGTTACTTGGCTTTTTTCCATTTCTTGTCTGAGCTTTAATGTCATGTCCTCTAGGGATCACCTTAAGTCAATCAGTTCTTCTCTTTTTCTCCCTATCATGGTGCCCTGTGTATTTCATTTATTGCGTATAGCACAAAAGTTCATTTTTTCGTATCTATTTGTTAACTTATTTATTTTCTGATTCCCTCACTGGATTCTGTGAAGTCAGGTGGCCATGCTCTCCTTATTTGTCACGTATGTCAGCATCTAGAATTAGTATCTAGAACACAGGAACTACTCATTAAATATTTGTTGAACAAATGTATGAACATAAGGTACTCAATAAATGCTTGATATTTGTTTAATTAACACTCTTAGTTATGTTGAGTTAATTATTCTTAAGAGAGGAATGATAACACTATTAAATGCCTCTGCTGTTTCAACAACATATGTATTTATCAATTATTTATAGCATGTATTTTCCCAAAGATTACAAATACTTATATTACATGAAGTAGTCATAGTGCTTGTATATTAAGGAGGTTAATTTTCATTAGACTATTTATATCACAGAATTGCAGTTTTACCCTCCCAAACACGAAGGATAGCATATCTTTTCCTCTAAGACACAAGCATTTATAAACTCATCTGAAATTCTAATTTGTTTTGACCTAAAATGTATCTCTGATCCCCTTGGGCAAAAATAAATTGAAATGTCTTTGGAGAAGTTGTGGTTTCAAATTAAAAAGAAAAAAATACAAAGGTTGGAGAATATCTTTGGGTATAGTGATTCATTTAATGTTAGCTGAATTTTAGAGCTAAGATACATTGAAGATTTAAGAGCAAAATGCTCCTTTTCTTTGGTTTAGCAGACACTTAAAGTTTAGCTCCTTTTCTTTGGTTTAGCAAGCCTTAAGGATAGCATTTGTGACATTCATTATTTTTAACCGTTCGACTTAATCTAATGATAAACTCCAAAATAAAATGTATTTATTCAGGAACATCGTGGCATCCAAATAATCATAATCTTGTTACTTATGGGCATTGATAATGCTATCAAATCACTGTAATACAAAATGTGATAATAGTCGTGTTACTTAAGGGCACTGATAATTTCCCAAGTTTTAAATTTACCCATGGAGCAAAATCTGATGCATCTCTGTGCATGTCTGAGATAAATTCGGCATCAATTGCTAGCATTTAAAGAGGAAATTTATTCCACATTCAAATCTGCGACTTTGTTTCTGGCCATGGTTCTCATTCTCTAAGTTTACTATTTTCTCTGAATTATAGCTTCTTCTTCCTACTAGCACAGCTCTGAGCATCTTTGTCCTTGTGAACTCCTGTTACTGAATGCTGCTCCTTCTGCACAAACTCACCTACTTGAATCATTGGCTGGATGCGTCACTTGCAATTGTATTCTCAGCAGTGGCCTTTTCCATCTCTCTCCAGTTTCTTTATATTTATTGGGAGTCTGCCCCATTCCTATTGTAACCTATAGATAAAAAGATTTTTAAAAAAAATATTAGGGAAGTAAATCCCATAGAAGAATGTGACCTTTAATAGTGTAAGCTTGAAGGACACAACTCTCACCCATTGTGAAATCTCTCACTCCCTGGGTTTCAATGAGAATCTTAACAAAATAAGTGTACTTTTTTGAGGCTTCTCGTCCACTTTCTTAG
Organism: Alouatta palliata; assembly: GCA_004027835.1. NCBI lineage: Eukaryota > Metazoa > Chordata > Mammalia > Primates > Atelidae > Alouatta > Alouatta palliata. The sequence continues at coordinate 91,717 of PVKV010003374.1, forward strand.
CTTTTGCTGTGAAGCAAACCACTGCAGAATTTAGTGACTTAAAACAATTAAATATTTTAATCTCATGATTGTTCCGTGGACTAATGAGACAGTTCTTTTTGTCTAGGCTGGCTCAGACCTTCTGGTCTAGCATGACTTCATTCACATAGCTGGCAATTTCTCAGTATCAGCTGGGATGCCTTTCTTTTCCATTCCATGTGGCTTCTCTTTCTCTAGCCAGCTAGATTATGCTTGTTTACACAATGATCTTATCCCTAGTGTAGTCAGGGATGAGTGCTTTCCACACCTTTCTTGGGTCATGTTTGCTAGTGTCCCATTTGGCCACTCAAGCTACATGACCAAGATGTAATTCATTACTGGAGAAACAGGCTCCATGTTTTGACGGATGAAACAGCTTAATCACCTTGCAAAGTAGTATGAATCAGGGCTGGGAGGAATTTTTTTTGCCATTTCTGCAATCTGTAACATTCATAAAGGTCTGGGGCTTCCAGGAGTTGAGGTACAGGTTGTAATCACAATCAAACACATCTTGGCTTAGTATCCAGGATGGGTTATGCAAAGGGCACAGTAAGAGCTCAAAGAGAAAAGGGGTTTTATCTATTTGGAGTCCCACAAGGTGGAGAGGCAGGTTGGACTTGATGGAAGGAGCAAGAGGATTGTGAGAAAATTCAGCCAACAGTCTGGTATGTTTGTGTTACGGTAAGTAACTTTTAATGAATGGATGGGAGGACCTGAATGGCTCATGACGAGAAATAAGGCTAGCAAGTTTAACAAGGACCAGATCATGGGGGAGGAGGGTTTGTGTGTCAAGCTTTCTGTTTCCATGGAGTTAGCTCTTAATTTCTATTCACTCCAAACCAGCCTCGCTTCCTGCCACTCCACTAAAGGTTCTTTGATGAAGACCACTCATGTTGTTAAACATACTGGACCATTTTGTGTTTAACCATGCTTAATCATGAGGACTCATGGTTTCCTGTGTTGACTGCTCACCCTCTCATCTCCTTGGTGTTAGTGATATTGCACGTTCCTGGTGTGCCGTTTTCTGACTTGCCTGCTCAGACTCCTTCACCTGGAGTTCTCGCCCATGTGCTGTTCTCTTTTCACACTTTATACCTCCCTGTGGTGGAACATACCTGCTTCCATGATATTAGTCATTATCTAGATGCTCCTGGCTCCCAAATCTTTATTTCTAGCCCAGATTGCTTTTATGTTTCCCAATCCATCCATATGCAATTTCTTATGCAATCTTTCCACTGATGTGTCCCACAGGAGCTTCAAACTCAACATGACTTAAATTTAACTCATTATCTTTCTCCCTTCAAACCCACTCCTTACTTTCCCCTTCAAATGTGCTTCTTATTTTGAGAAATGATGACAGACTCACACAGTCATCCAAATTAAATATCTGTGCATCATATTGGCCTTCTCCTACTTTCTCTCTTGCTGTTTCTAGTTAGTTGTTCACTCCTGCAGATTCTAGGTTAACATTCCTTTATTCCCCTCCTGTCTGCCCCCACCGTGCCTTGCTTTCCATCCTGCGTATGTATCACCCTTTCCTGTACAAAATGTTATTTCTTTGTCCAAGTCTTTCCTTTTCTTTTTGAGACCAAGTCTCACTCTGTCGCCAGGCTCGAGTGCAGTGGTGCAATCTCAGCTCACTGCAACCTCTGCCTCCCAAGTTCAAGGAATTCTCCTGCCTCAGCCTCCTGAGTAGCTGGGACTACAGGCATGCACCACCATACTGAGCTAATTTTTGT
>PVKV010003374.1:93573-113673 GCA_004027835.1 Alouatta palliata
AAAAAAAAAAAAAAAAAAAGAAAAAGAAAAAAGACTTGATTAGCCCATTCTTCTGAGAATTCTTCAATGGCTCCCATTGCTCTGGGGATGAAGTAAAATCTCATTAACAGAACATATAAGATTCAACTTTATTTATATCTTCAGCCTTCATGACGATCACCTCCTCTAACTCTGAGCTCTAAAGTTCCTGGTATATGGGATTTGATATCTTTCTGAATTGCCACCTTTACATATTCTCTTGGCAACTGGATTATGCGGGTGTATTGCGTCTTCCTGAAAATACTTCCTGCTCCATGACTCTGATGATCACGTAACAGATCACTTATTTTCACCTATTATGTTATTAGAGATGTACATTGTCAGTAATCTGTGCAACAAACCTGTAAGGTTTTATATATGGGATAGATGAACACAGTGATTAATTTTACCAGTGATGCAAATGTGAAAATATCAGAACTTTCTGAAGAACAAATGTGGGAATAGAAGCAGAGCAGGCAGTCTGGGGTGGGAGTGGAGAGCGGTGACTGCTCTCCCACCCTGCCTGGGAAAGTGCGTCCTGCCTTACGGAGTGGAGTGGTCTGGTCTACTCAGCAGCTTTATCCACTTAGAGAAATAGCTGCATCAAATGATCATAACTCAGTGAGAACAAGCATTAGCATCATCCAGCTCTGAATCTATTTTCATCAAGCAACCTGATTGTCATCTGAATCTCATACAGATTTGCCATCAGGGAAAGAATGTGCTGACTACCTGAGAAAAATAGTCCAATCTTCAAGGAAGTAACATTTCTTGTCAATTAATTGATTCATTGAGTAGTTTTTAAAATATAACTTTGGATAGGGAAAATTAATTTCCAAAAGTATAAAATATATTTAGATGCTCTGACTAAATTCATTTTGTAGGCCAAGTTGAGGAACCTCTGGAAGGTCCTCTTTGGGCCACTCATCCATCCTTCCTTCACATCTATCATTTTTCTCTCTACTTGCAGCTTTTTTCTCTTTGTGAAAATTTTGTAGCATTACTTTATAATCTTGACATATAACTACTTTGTCAGCATATTTTGAGTAAGGAATTTTAGTTTTCATCCATGTGTTCATCCGTCTATTCAGCCATCCAACAATCTATCGATCTAATAATATCCATCTATCCATCTATCTATTCATCCATCCAACTATCACATAATAAACACCTACCATGCCATGCCAAGTACTATCCTAGGCTCTAAGTAAGCAAAAAAGATTTGACTCTGTCCTCATAAAATCTGTGAACTGATACAGTAGACAAATATTATTCATTCCTTTTCTATCTTAACATTCTAATAGTAAATCACCATGTCCTCTGCAGCTGGAGTCACAAATGTCCAGAATGAGACTCAGGAAATTTGAGGAGGGAAGAGGAGACATTAAAAATAATGCCACAGAAATACAAAAAGTAATGAGACTGCTGTGAACAACTATACACCTCAAAATTTGATAACCTAGAAGAAAGAGATTTCTAGAAATGTGCAACCTCTCAAGAGTGATGAGGAAGCTCTTGCTTCCTTTCTCCACATGTGATGCTGGCTCCCCCTCTGCCTTCTGCCATGATGGTCAGCTTCCTGTGGCCCTCACCAGAAGCTGAGCAGATGCTGGTGCCATGTTTCTCATACAACCTGCCAAACTGTGAGCCAAAATAAAACTCTTTTGTTTATATATTACCCAGCCTCAGATATTCCTTTATAGCTATGCGAATGAACTATCACCTAAAAATATTTTGACACCATGCTCTTAGTACTTTTCAATGTAATCACAAAATTTACTTGGTTCCCTGTGGAAAAAAAGATTTAAATAATTGAATATCATGTACTGTGACAACCATATTTTTCAGATTTTAGTGTGAGGTGATATTTTCTACCCCAGACTAAACACTACATTTATAAAATTTCTTCAACGTAACTATCCTATTCTGCAATTGATTATATGTAGATTAGCCATCATTCACCAGGACTTTTTTGAGAGTGAAAGCAGGCACTGCTAACAATTATGCCAGTATAGAAGATATAAATCAGGGGTGTCCCAAGCAAGTCAAGCATCTGGTCATCCTAATTATATAAGACTAATTTCAGATGTCTGCTTTAACATAGGATAACTGATTGTGACTGTCTTACTTTTGAGGGATTTGAAGCATATAATTTTATCACGATGAAGTCATTTTTAAAAAACCATCATTTTACATCACATCATAAAATCAAAAGTAAGGGAGTAACAGGTGATAAATACCAGTGTTACTAGGCATCGGATAAGGTAATGCAGGATCTCTTATAAAGTATCATAACATTGTCCTTCAAAAGAACTCTATGACCCTGAATATAGACACGTGTTTTTGTGTGCAACGCTTTTTAAATAAAATGCATCGGTCAGAGCTTTTCTAAGTTGTTGCTATTGCTGAAAAGATGTTTTTGTAGTCATGAAAATAACATACATTTATTATATATCTTGGTTGGCTCAGGATACCATAACAAAATACCATAGACCAGGTGGCTCAAACAACAGATGCTGATTTTCTCCCAGTTCTGGAGTCTGGAAGCCTGATACCATAGTGCTAGCGTAGTCAAGTTCTAGTGAGTGCTTTCTTCCTTGCAGACCGCCAGCTTCATTCCTCAGTACACGTGCTATGTAATAATCCTATAGGATTAGAATCCCACACCATCACCTATTAACTCTATTTTATAAAAGTCCTATCTCTAATACAGTCAGATTTGAGGTTAGAGCTTCAAAATGAATTTTTGGTGGATAAAATTCAACCCATACCTCCATAGGAAACCTACAAGTATACTTTTTATATGTACACATACACTTAAAAAAATTATATTATTTTGTAAACTGCTTTTTAAAAAACCCAATATATTCTCATGTGTTCCATGTAATTAAATTTTTCTATAGCAGCTAGAAAAAGATGGATGAGGGAGAGATAGAAAATCTGAACAGATATATGAGTAAGGATATCGCATCAGTAATGAAACATCTCCCATCAGAAAAATCTGAGAACCTCATGGCTTCACGGCTGAATTCTAGCAAACATCAAACATTTCTATAAGTAACGCCAATCCTAAGGAATGCTTCCAAACTGCTTTTATGAGACCAGCATTGCTCTGAAATTAAAGCCAGGCAAGGATGCTGTAAGAAAAGAAAATTGGAAGCCAATATCCCCGATGAACATGGGTGTTTCAATTTGACTCAAAACTCTTTGATGCTTTTATGCTTTTATGAATTTCTCATGAAGATAACATATTTCATTTCATTTTCTGGCACATTTTAAATTTTTTAAAAAACAATTATTATTTTTTTTTTGAGATAGAGTCTCTGTCACCGAGGCTAAAGTGCAGTGGCGTGATCTTGGTTTACTGCAACCTCCGCCTCCCAGGTTCAAGCAATTCTTGTGCCTTAACCTCCCAAGTAGCTGGGATTATGGACGCACACCACCATGCCCAACTAATTTTTTTTATTTTTAGTAGAGAGGGGGTCTCACCATGTTGCCCATGCTAATCTTGAACTACTGAGCTCAGGCAATCTGCCCGCCTTCACCTCCCAAGCATATGAGTTGTTTGATAATACAAGCTCAACCTTACAGATGATTGGGGTCAGTCATATTGTCACCCTAGCCAGAGTGGTCCAAGGCTATAAGATTTCTTTTCCTACACATACTTTTCTTGCTCTTTCCTCTTTACTGATTTTTCTTTGATTTCAGGCTCCTCGAGTCCAGTTCTTCCAATCAGTCACCTTCTGCCTGTTACCTACTCACAAGGGTAGGGACAATAGTGACAGAATCCTATTCAGGTTTGAGAAAAAAGAGGGAGAAATAGACTCAGCATTGCTTTGCATTGTATATTTGCTAATTATGCAAAAATATCTTTAGAATTTGTCTTCTATTACGCATCCATTTCATGAACAGCCAGCTACTCACATCCTTTATATAACTTTTCTAGATTTCTCCAACCAGAGGCACTTCTCACATGTGAGATATTATTTATTTTTCTCTCCCTCTGATTTCAATATTTGAGTTTGACATATAACTGTTGTATCCTTCTTTTCTACAAAGTGATAAGCTACTTGGTATCAGGGAATTTATTAACTACTTTTGTATTTCAGGCAATAGTACACAGTCCCTGGTACTTACAAATGTTAAATAAATAATTATCAAAATCAACTGTATTTTCAATCTGTAGAATGGATGACTTTGGTGGAACATGATATTCAAGAGTCTAATGAACAGATGTGTGGAACAAATTAGTTTTGTATGATGAAATGAGTTGAATTAATCTTAATAGTTCCAGAAAACAGAATTTGGACTTAGATAGAGTTACATGGAAAATGATTTCAGTTATTAATTGATTTCAATCTCCATTCATTCAACAGACATTTTTAAATACAATTTTTTATTCTGAGATAATTATAGATTCACATGCAACTGTAAGATAACATCTACTTTTTATCCAGTTTCTACCAATGATAAATAGACCAAAAATACAGTACAACGTATGACCAGAATACTAGCATTGCTACTGTCAAGATAAAGGACATTTCCATCACTCAAGGTCCCTCATGTTGCTCTTTGATAGCCACGTCCACTTTCTTCTGCCCACCTGCTCTTCAAATCCTGGCAACTACCAGTCAATTCTCCATTTCCACAGTTTTATTTAAAGAATGTTATTTAAATGGAAACATAAAATATATAGCCTTTTGCAATTGCCTTTTTTCACTCAGCATCATTGTCTGGAAAGTCATCCTGGTTTTTGCATAATACCAATAGTTTATTACTTTTTATTCCCGAGAATATTTCATGGTATTAATATGTCAGTTTAACCATTCACCTATTGAAAGACATCTGAGTTATTTCCAGTTCCTGGCTATTAATAATAAAAATCTTTAAAGTTGCTTTCCACATAAATAGAAATTTACACAACTATTTTTGGGTGAATTTAATTTTTTTATTCTCTAGAATAAACATCCTGGAGCGTGATTGCTGGGTCATATGGTAATTGGATGTTTAGTTTCAAAGACACTGATAAATTGTTTTCCAAAGTAGCTAGTATCACCTTCTCACTAGTATGTGATCTAGTTTCTCTGCACCCCTGCCAACATTTTGCATTGTCACTATTTTTAATTTTAGCCATTCAGATATGTGCATAGGAATATCTCATTGCAGTTTTAATTTATACTTCTCTAATGGCTTAATGATGTTGAACAACTATCATGTATATTTACCATCTGTTTATCTTCTGTTCATATCTGCTCATGTCTTTTGCTTACCTTCTAATGAGATTGTTTGTGGGTTTTTGTACTGTTAAGTTTTGAGAGTTTTATGTTCTAGAGATTACTCCTTTATCAGAGATGCGGTTTTCAAATACTTCCTTCCAGTCTGTAACTTGCTTTTAATCTTCCTAACAGGTTCTTTTGAAGCGCAGTTGTTTTCATTTTGATGAAGTCCAATTTATCAGAGTTTTTACCTATGGATTATGTCTTTAGTGTCAAGTCTCACAGTTCTTTGCCTGAGGATCTATCCAGATTTTCTTCTGATTTTCTTTTCTTAAAAGATTTATAGTTTACATATTTACATTTAATTCTGCAACCCACTTAGAGTTAGTTTTCATAAAGATGTGAGGCTTAGATCAAGGCTCTTTTTCTTATTTTTGCCATGAATGTTCAGTACCTCCTGTTAAAAGGCTTTCTTTCCTCCACTGAATTGTTTCTGCACCTTTGTCAAAAATAAGTTGGCTATATACCTCTGTATAAATACCTCATGGTCTATATATACCTCATGGCTATATATACCTCACATTCTATATATACCTCATGGCTATATATACACCTCACATTCTATATATACCTCATGGCTATATATACCTCACATTCTATATATACCTCATGGCTATATATACACCTCACATTCTATATATACCTCATGGCTATATATACCTCAAGTTCTGCACACGTACCCTAGAATCTAAAATGCAATTATACATATATATATATATATACACATATATACACACATATATATATATGAAAAAATATTATTTTTTATCTTTAGTCATTGCCTTTGTTTGGAAGCCTACTTTTCCTGACATTAATAGAATCATTCCTATTTTCTTTTGATTGATGTTTGGATGACATAACTTTTTTCATACTTTTAATTTCATATCATTTTACTTGACCTCATCTTCATATAGACAGCATATAGTTGGTCATATTTTAAAATTTGTTTTGCCAATCTTTGTCTTTTTCTTTTTGAGAGGGGTCTCACTCGGTCACCCAGGCTGGAGTACAGTGGCATGAGCTCGGCTCACTGCAATGTCTGCCCTTCAGGTTCAATCAATTCTCCTGCCTCAGCCTCCCAAGTAGCTGGGACTACAGGCGTGCACCACGACACCTGGCTAATTTTTGTACTTCTAGTAGAAACAGGATTTCACCATGTTGGCAAAGCTGGTCTCAAACTCCTAATCTCAAGTGATCCACTCCCCTCTGCCTCCCAAAATGCTGGGATTACAGGTCTAACCTTTATTTTTTAATCATTATGTTTAGACTGTTTTTATTTAATGTAATTATTGATATATTAGGGTTTAAGTTTCACATTTTTTCTTTTCTCTTTATTTTCTCTGTTTTTCGTGTTTTCTTTTTTTTCCCCTACCTTCCTGTTGTTTACTTGCGTATTTTTTAGAATTTTACTTTGATTTATCTGTTAGTGTTCTTATGTCTTTGTGCCGCTTTTGTAGTGGGTGCTAAGGTATTAAATACATATGCATAACTTATCACAGTCTCTTCAAGTATCGTTCTGTTTATTTAAGTATAAAAATCTTTTCTTCTCTTAAATCCCTTTATCCTCCCTGATTTATAATGTAATTGTCTTAACTATTTCCTTTACATACATTGAGAATTACTTCAGAAAATGCTATTATTTTTGATTCAATTACCAATCATAATTTAGGGTGCCAAAGAGAAAAAGTAAAATGTATTTATCCAGAATTTTTACTCTTTCTTTATTCTTTCTTTCTGATGCTTCATATTTTCTTCTTTTATTATTTTCTTTCCACTTAGAGAATTTCATCTAACCATTCCTCTAAAACAGCTCTGATGTTGACAAATGCTCTTAATTTTCCCTCATCTGAGAATGTCTTGGTTTACTCTTTATTCCTAAAGAGTATTTTAGATAGATGTGGGATTCTGAGTTGACAAATCTTTCCTCTCAGCCCTTGAAAAATGTGTCAATTCCTTTTGCCTCTGCGGTTTCTGATGAGAAATCTGCTGTCATTCCTGTGATTCTTCCAGCTCTCTTTCCTCTCTCACTGCTTTCAAGATTTTCTTTTTCTTTGGTTTTCTGGTATTTGAATATGAAGTACCTTGGTTTAGATTTTTTTGGGTTTACCCTGTTTACGGCTCACTCAGCTCCTTGAATCTGTAGATTTATCTCTTTTGCTAAAATTGGAAATTTTCAGTCATTATTTCTTTAAAGACTTTTCAGCCTCATCCTTTTTTCTCCTCTCTTCCTAGGACTGTATTGAAAAAATATCAGATCTTTTATTATAGTCCCACAAGTCCCTGAGACTCTGTTTATATTTTACTATGTTCTCTCTGTTCAGATTGAGTAATATCTATTGCACTGTCATCAAGTTCACTTCTTTTTCCATTGTCCTCTCCATTCTGCCTCTGCCTCATCCATTGAGGTTTTTTTTTTTTTTTTTTTTTACTTCAGTAGATAAGTATTTTTCAGTTCTAAAGTTTCTATTTATGTCTTTTTTATATTTCCTATTTATTTTTTAAGGCTGTTATTAAAACATTTATTTCCAGCTTATTTGTGATTGCTTCCTGAGGCATTTTTATGATGTTCTTTTAAAATCTCTATCATATAATCGTAACATCTTTGTCATCTTGCTGTTGTCATCTGTATTACTTTGCTAGGGTTGCCATAAGAAAGTCCCACAGGCTGGGTGACTTACAGTAGAAATATATTTTTGGTCTCTTCTAATGGCCCTTTCCTTGGCTGACAGAATGACTGTCTTCTCTCTTTGTCTTTACATAGTCTTTCCTCTGTGTTTGTGTCCTAATCTCATTTTCTTCGAGACACTCAGGGTACTAATTTTACAAGATTAGGATCCACATATATGACCTTGTTTTACCTTAATTTCTTCTTTAAAGATCTTATTTTCAAATACAGTCACAGTCTGAGATACTGGGGGTTAAGACTTTGACATTTCTTTGGGGGAAAGAGGAGACCCTGGATCTGATCTGAATTTTCTGTTTTAGCCGACTTCCTCCTACATTGCTGTCAAAGGAAGGAATGCTGTCTTGTTATTGTCAGGCGCAGGTAGGAGTCCAGTTTTCCTCTATGGCTTCCATTGATATGCACACAGTGGTTGGATTCCTTGTTACTTCTAGCTGGAATTGGGAGTGCTGGCTCTCCACTGATACTTTCTTTGCTAAGAGGGGCATAAATGCTTTATTATTGTTCCCCATATGAACTTCACTGGTATCATGTAGTGGGGGTGGTCTCATCACTGCTTCTTAGTGGTTAGAGTACTGACTGTCCACTGGTTCTTCTCTGACACGATTCCAATGGGAGCAGGAGGTAGAGCTCTTTATTGCTGGTTCGGGGTGGAGGTCAAGGCTTTCTGTGTGGTCTGTACTGATACCAGAATAGGGTTCATTATTATCACCATTTGAGAATGAAAATTTCAGATCCTTACTTTACCTTTTCTGACAACACAGCTACAGGAGTGTTGGGTGCCTCCACATAGCCATACAAAGGTGGGGATTTAGGATCTCCAGTTGACTTTTAATGGCATGAGTGGGAGTGCAACCAAAGTTTCTTCTGTAGTGTTTGGCTAGAATAGAGCTATTGTTTTCTAAAAGTTTTCTGTCTTGCCAGAATTCTTTCTTCCCTTATTTGTTTGGATTTCTTGTCATCTGTACTCATTGGTGTTTTCTAGGTTTTTGCTTGTTCAGCTATAAGTGTGAAATAAATGAGCAAAAACAAAACCTAGAAAATTACCACTGTGTCATTTCTTGGGCCCCGAAGTTCCTGGGAGATTTGCTTTCTACCTTGTAGAGTCTTCTTATGTTTGTCTTATATGTAATGTCCAAGATTTCTAGCTGTCCTTAGTGGGATAGATATGAGAAAGGCACTTTTGAGCATCTTTTACTTTGTGTGTGTGTGTGTGTGTGTGTTTAAACAAGGAGAACTAGCCAATAATCACAGCTCTCCAATATGTGATAATGTTTTATTTTTAAAAATGTGGTAAGACATATATAACATAAAATGTGCAATTTTAATCATTTTAGTATCATTAAGTGCTGCTTAGTACTTAATGTTTAGTATCATTAAGTATATTCATGATATTGTGCAACCATCACCACTATCCATTTCTAGAATGTTTTCATCATCCCAAACAAAAACTATCCTAATTAAACAATAACCCTCTATCCCTCCCACCTCTCAGCCCCTCATAACACCCACTCGACTTTCAGTCTCTCTGAATTTTTCTATTCTAGACACTTCATGAATAATTCAGTATTTTCAGCTTGATTTCTGATTCATTTCATTCTGGGTAATGTTCTTATTAAGATTCATCTATGTTGCCACATTTCTTTTTAAGGCCAAATAATATTCCATTGTACAGATATACCATATTTTGCTTAAGTGCAGCAGGTCTGTACAATGTTATTTATATATTTTGGCTGTTATGAATTATGCTGCTATGAATATTGCTGTGCAGGTATTATCCCTGCTTTCAATTCTTCTGGTATATAACAGAAGTAGAATTCCAAAATTTCTTTACGTGTACTCATTGATTTACTCATTGATTACTTATATTAATTTATATACAAGTGCTGCTTAACTTATGATGGAGTTATGTCCTGACAAACCCATTATAAATTAAAAATATTGTATGTGGACAATGCATTTTTGATTTATGCTCTTTTTAATTTATGATGGGTTTATCTGGATGTAACCCATGGTAAGTCAACAGCATACTGACTGCATATGGCTTTTGTACTGTAATAAAGGGAAACTATTGTAAGTAAGGGATCGTCTGTTATTCATTCACTTATTCAACCCATTTCTTGATTACCATTTGTTTGCCAAACACCTTACTGATAGTAATTTTTAGTATCTTATATTTTTATAGTGTCTTGCAAAATATTTTCATAAGTGTCTCATGAATTTTCAGATTAATTCTATGATTTGATGTATTAATACTCTACACAAATAACCTTAATATTCTGGGAGTTCTATAACTGAGTCAAAACTCACATTTCTGTCCTGTAATATTGAGCTCAACACGCTTTTGGTTGACAACCTTGAGATTTTAAAGCAAAGTTTAGATTATCATTTCAGAAGAATGTTCTGAAGATTTTTTTTTATTTCAAAACTCCAGAAACTTGATTACGTATAAGCCATTTTCTGTAGTTTAAATATCATTTTAGCTTAAGCCTTATTTTTACAGTTGGCCACAATCTCTCTCAAAAATGACATAATCAGTGTAAATGCATAGTGTAAATACATGTGTATTTAATGAAACATATCAACATAACATTCTTATTAAATTATTTATTTTTCATACATATCTGTTTTCTAAATATATTTTTTGGATTCTGTGAGGATGTTTCTCAACTGGTGACTGTATCCTTGGAGCTTGCTGGAAATAATCTAATAGCTCATTTCCAAAATGAATAAATGTTGAATCAAAAATGATGATTTAAGTTCTTGGCTTTGATTGTCGTAGAACCAAAATAAATTTGTTGTTGGAAGATCACACTCTAATCTCAAGTGAAAATATTTCTGGAATGTTTATACATGTTAATAGATAGGATTTTACTGTCATTGGCTTATCTGACTTTTTTTCAGAAAAAAAGGGCCCATATAAGTGATGAATAATTTTTAATTGTGTTTTTTTGAATTACTTTTAAGATCTTTGGAAAGTAGTGAATTATTACATTATGAAATAATGCAGAACACACTTTTAGGATACAGGAGAAACTTGAGTTCATCCCCAAATATAGTGAGACTAGAAATGACTTCAGCACAAACTTTCCCTGTTTAAAGACTATTGTGTATATATAATTTGTTTTAGTTACAGTATATGTAATACATTTTGAATGTATTGAATTATGAGTAAGAATTACGTATGTATTTCTCATATACCATTTTATACAGTTTATATCTACTTCCTTGACCCTTATGAATTCTAGCTTGAATATTAGAATTACCGAATGAGCAAAATGTAACATTATAAGTATACACTATTGTCAGTAAACCTACATGAATAGTGGAGAAAGGGACAGGAGACAGCTTCCCGTGGCAGTATTGTTAAAAATAAAAATGCTTCAGATCTGGTGGGTTTTCATGTTGCTGAAGCCATTATCAGGAAGAATTCAGAGATGAAAAGATGAGGAGGCAATGATAAAAGAGAAATCAAAGGTTCTTTTTTTCTCTCTCTTTTGTTTTCTTTCTTTTCTTTTTTAAAAGTATAATGTCAGTTTAGATTCTGTTGATGACAATAGACCAAAACAAACAATAAAAACACAAACAAACTGCTCAGGTAGATGTAAATATCATAGAATTAATGCTGACGAAGGCTGACCTAATGGCTCAGAAAATTTCACCAAGAGCCTAGTTCATCTGCATCTCTCAAGATGGGTGGGCCTCTCCCAAGTTTAATTCATCCTTCAGCTCTACCTAGTGGACCCCAACAGCGTCATGGTTTCCCTTCCAGTTAGCAGCAGTTCTCTGCCAGACTCTTCATACTGCCCCATCCGGGGAAAAGGGTGGAATTCTTCTGACGGCTCATGAGAAAGAGATTGAACTGTTTTAATATCTGAGAATCCCAGCACATGTCTCTTTGTGTCTCACTGCTCATGTCTTTCCCTGAGCCAGTCACTGCAGCCCGAGGCTGGAGGTAAACACTGTAACTAAGAAATAAGGAGGCTGGTGCTGCCAGAGCTGCTGTGCAGCTTCGCATTGACGCCAGGCAGCAGAAGCACACGCAGAAAATTATGCCATGTTCTGTGAAACATCTAAATGCATTATTTATGGAGAAAAAGTTTTAACTCTTTTTTAGTAAAACTGTCTCAAGCAAGGCACTTTAGAAGATTTTCATGATCATGTACCTCTAATGTATTATTGGTCAGAAACATGGCTTTACAGAATTAAAGTAGCTGTGAGTTTTGCTGGAGTATTAGTTTGATTTTCGATTTACACTTTTTCCTTACATAGAATTATCTTCATTTCAAAATGTTTAAAATATTTTAATGGTTTAAAAATTATGATGAATAAGTATGATGAAAACTATCTCATAATTCAGTAGTACCAAAAGTTTTAAATTAATGTTACTTTTAGATAGCATTTTCACATCTTGGAAGAAATTCCTAATCCTTTCTGAAGGGATAATATTGAATACTAAGTTATGTTGCTTTTAAATAAAGAAAATGTTCATTTGTCTTCACAGAGTAACATACAATTGTCATGTGTGTTTATCGCTATTCATTATAAAATTTTTGAAAGGACAAAAAGTGTGTGTTTTAGTTATTAACATCCTAATCTTTTTATATTTGCTCTCCAAATTTTACTTTGAAAATTTGTAGGCAGGCAGGAAAGTAAACACCTGTAAAACCACCATTGAATGGACATTAATTAGAAATTGGCACATTGTATATTTGTATGCATTATACATTTTACTGAACCATATGAAAATAAGCTGCAAGACACCTTTCAGTACCGAAAAATTGTTTACCTCAGTTCCTGTTACATGATATGTCATTTCCACCTTTTAACAAAAAATTGTAAGGAAAGTTAAAAAGCAAGAAAAATGCTGTCAGAAGAGAGAAAGCTGGCATCAGAATTAGACTCAAATTCGGCAGAGATTTTGGAATTATCACTCAGGAATTTCAAACAACTATATGAATGTGCCAAAGGGTCTAATGGAAAAAATGGGCAACATGCAAGAACAGGTGGGTAATTTAAGCAGAGAAACAGAAACTTTAGGAAAGAATGAAAAGGAAATGCTAGAAATGAAAACACTGTAACGGAAGTTAAGAATGCCTTTGATGGGCCCACCAGTTGACTGGATATGGCTGAGGAAAGAATCAGTGACCTTAATGATATGTCAAGAGAGACCCCCTACACTGAAATACAAAGAGAAAAAGGATGGAAAAATGAAACACAATACTCAAGAAAGGCAGGATAATAACAAAAGTTGTAACATTCCTGTAATAGAAATACCAGATCAGAAGAAAATGTGAAAGGAGAAGAACAAATATTTGAAGTAATAATGGCTGATAATTTTTCAAGAATAATGGCAGATGGGAAACACAGATCCCACAAAAGCTCAGAGGACACAAAGCAGAGTAATTACCAAAGAATCTACACCTAGTCATAGCCTATTCACATTGCAGAAAAACAAACAAAGAATTAAATCTTGAAAGCCAGGGGTCAAAATCACCTTGTCCGTAGAGGAACAAGGATACAAATTACACTGGACTTCTCAGAAACCATGTAAACAAAAAGAGCATGAAGTAAAATATTTAAAATGTTGAAAGTAAAAACCACCAGTTTAGAGTTCTGTATTGCTAAAAATCCTTCAAAGTGAAAAGGAAATAATGACTTTCTTAGACAAATAAGGATTGAGGAAATTTGTCACCAGTAGACCTGCCTTGCAAAAAGTGTTTAAAAAAACCCTTCAAAGAGAAGGGAAATAATATAGATCTGAAACTCAGATTTATCCAAAGAAAGGTAGAGCAATAGGGAAGGAATAAATCAAGGTAAAATATAATCTTTTAAAAATTTTTAATTGATATAACAGGTAAGAGTTTGTTGGAATAAATCAAGGTAAAATATAATCTTTTAAAAATTCTTAATTGATATAACAGGTAAGAGTTTGTTCAGAATAATAATACATACAATGAATTTGGTAGCTAATGGATAAGTAGAATGACAGGAATAGTTGTTAAAAAGAATAGAAAAAAAGAATTGGAAAAACAGTCCTTCATATTTGTGGGTTTCACATCCATGAATTTAGCCAATCACAGATTGAAAATATTGGAAAAACATTGCATCTGTATGAGCATATACAGACTTTTTTCTTGTTATTATTCTCTAAACAGTTCAACAACTATTTACATAGGATTCTATATTGTATTAGGTATTATTAGTAATTTAGAGATGATTTGGTGTATACAGGAGTATATGCATAGGCTAAATATAAATGTCACACTATTTTATATCAAACTTGAGCAACTACAGATTTTGGTGTCCTTAAGAGGTCCTGAAACCAATCCCTGGTGGATACTGAAGGATGACTGTACTCTGTTATAAGGTACCAGCACTACCCATGAAGTAGTATAGTGTTACATGAAAGTAGACTTATCGTGTTAACTGTAAGTCTCTGTTAATCGTTAATAATATTTTTAAAAGAAGAATAATTGATATAGTCATGCAAGCATAATTAATATGCTAAGAGTGAAGAGAAAATTGAAATATGTGAAGTGCTCAATTAAAATCAGAGAAGGCAGAAAAAGATGAAGATTAAAAAGTACAATAAATAGAAAATAATTTCAAATATGGTAGCTATGTATTCAATCATATCAATAGTTACTTTAAATGTGAATGGTTTAAATACACTAATTAAAAGATAGAGACTGACAGAGTAGATTAAAAAATGAGATCCAACTATACACTGTCTAAAAGAAACCCACTTTAAATAGAAACTATAAATAGATTAAAAATAAAGAGATGGAGAAAGTTGTATCACGCTTACACAAGTGAAAAGAAAACTAGAGTAGCTATATTAATTTCAGATAAAGCAGACTTAAGGACAAAAACAGAAAGCTTTCAGGGATAAAGCGAGCATTACGTAATGATAAAGGGATTCGTTCTTCAAGAAGACACAGCAGTCCTTAATGTGTATGCACCTAACAGTGAGGCAAAAACTATTAGAGCTGAAAGAAGAAATAGAGGAATCCACTATCATAGTTGAAGGCGTTAACATATCTCTATCAGTAATTGACTGATCCAGCAGGAAGAAAACTAGTAAAGATATAGTTGAACTGAACAGCGCCATCAATCAACTGGGTCTAATTAAAATTTATAGAATACTCCGTCTAACGACAACAGAATACACCTTCGTCATAAGCTCACATAGAACACTCACCAAGAAGGATCATATTATAGGCTGTACAACATATCTCATCTAATTATAAAAATAGGAAACATGCAAAATATGTTCTCAAACCACAAGGGAATTAAACTAGAAATTAATAACTGAAAGGTAGCTGGAAAATAATAAAATATTTATAGATTAAACCCATGTATAAGTAACATGCTGATCAAAGAAGTCTCAAAAGAAATTTAAAAGTATTTCAAACTGAATAAAAGTAAAAATACAGCTTACCAGATTTCGTGGGATGCAGTGAAAGCAGTCCTTAGAGATACAGTGTTGAATGCATATATTAGAAAAGAAAAAAATATAAAATCAATAATCTAGACTTCCAGTCATAGGAGACAAGAGAAGCAAGAGCAATATAAACCTAAACAAGCAGAAGAAAGGAATAATTACAAAACAGAGCGGAAATCAATAAAAGTGAAAATGGGAAACAATGCAGAAATTTGACAAAAGTTAAAAACTGGTTCTTTGAAAAATTTGTGAAAATTGAAAAACTTCCAGCCAGAATCGTGAAGGAAAAAAGAAGAATAAACACAAATTAGTAATATCGCACATAAAATAGGGCCATCTCTAGTGAACCATAGATGTCAAAAGAATAATAAAAGGATAATATTAGCAATTCTAAGCCCACAAATTTGGTAACTTAGATGAAATTGACCAATTTCTTGAAAGACACAATCTACCAAACCACACAAGAAGAAAACGATAATCTAAATAGGTCCATATTTATTAAACAAATTGAATAGATGATTAATCGCCTTCCAGAACAGAAAGCACTAGATTCAGATGATTTTACTGGTGATTTACCAAACATTGAAAGAAAAAATGATGTTAATTATCTATAATTTCTTCCAGAAAAACAGAAGCAGAGGGAATACTTCCTAACTTTAATTATCTGAGGCCAACCTTACCGTAATATCAAAACCAAAAAAAAAAAAAAAAAATTACAGGAAATGATAACAGCAGACCAATATCTCTCATTAATATAAATGCAAGAATCCTCAACAAAATATTAGCTAATCAAATCTAACAGTATATAAAGATGATTATACTATCCCAGGTATGCATAGGTGGTTCAACATTTGAAAATCAGGTAATGTAATCCATCATATTAACAGGTTAGAGAGGAAAAGTGATATGATTATATCAGCAGATGCATAAAAAGCCTTTGACAAAATTGAACACCCATTTGTGATAAAACCTGAGCAAACTAGGAAGCAAGGGAGCTCTCTTAACTCAATAAAGAACAACTAAAAAATCCTAAATGGCTAATTTCATGCTTAATGGTGAGAAATTACAGGTTAAGTATTCTTTATGTGAAATGTTTGGGACCAGAAATGTTTTGAATTTTATTTTATTTTGGCATATTTGCACATACATAATGAGATATCTTAGGGATGGAATCCAGGTATAAACATGAAATTCACAATACATTATGTGTATTCACCTTACACACGTAGACTGATAGTGATTTTATAAGATATTTTAATAATTTTTTGTATGAGACAAAGTATGTGTACATTGAATCATCAGAAAGCAAAGGTGTCACTGTCTCAGCCACCCTATAGACAATCTGTGGTTGTTTGACAGTACTGTCATTCCCGACTCTGAATCTTTTTTTGTACTTATTCACACGTAAGTACTTAATAAAAAATGACATACCGTTATTACAGTGAAAAAATATTGTGTGCAGAGTACCTAAACAGAACGGTGGTGTCAACAGACACCTGCATCAGCTGTTGAGCAACAGCAGCAACAAGGGCAGACTTTTAGCCTCCACCTAGGATGTGGTTTTTTAACTGAAAAGTTATTGTGTACTTTATTTTATTTTTTAGGCAAAGCTATATTGCAGCTGAAGGGACAGCGAGGGCCCTTTTCCCTGGGGGACACTGAATAAGCTCTATGTTGTGTGACTGAGTTTTAACTACGACCTCTCACACGAAGTCAGGCATAGAATTTCCCCCTTGCATCGTGTCTGCACTTAAAAAGTTTTGGATTTTGGACCACTTCAGATTTCAGATTTTTGGATTAGGGATGCTTAATCTGTATTGCTTTCCCACTAGGATGTCCCCTCTCTCCATCCCTATTCACCATCATATGGAAGTCTTAGCTAATTACATGTGGAAACAATAGATTAAGAAAGAAATAAAACTGTCTTTGTTTGCAGATGATATGATTACGTATCAAGAAAATCCCGATCAACAAAAGTCTCCCAGAACTAATAAGTGATTATAGCAAGATTTATAAGATGCAAGGTTAATGTATTGGAGTTAATTGTTTTCCCAGATACAAAATTTCACCAATGGTTTTGGCATAATTGATGAGCCTTGCGTAAATATACTTTTATGTTGTGTTGTAAAATTATGATTTCCTGATTTTATGACTCCCTGAAGCAGCTAGTAATCTTCTGAAAGAAGGAATCTGTTCCCATGCCCCATCATGTTGTGTCTCTGTCGCTTTCTCTTTTTCCCTCTTATCTCAGTGGACTAATGAAATGCTAAACATTAAGTACACTCGGACACAAAGAAGGGGACAATAGACACCGTGCCTACTTGAGGGTGGAGGTTGAGGGGAGGGCGAGAATGAAAAAACTCCCTATCGCCACTATGCTTACTAGCTGGGTGACGAAATAATCTGTACACCAACCCCCTGTGACCTGCAACTTACCTATGTAGCAAACCTGCACAGTACCCTCTGAACTGAAAATAAAAGTTGGAAAGAAAATAAATTCTATGCATTATAATCAGTTCCATTATCACTTCTTCTGACCCTCACATAGTCCCAAATTTGGCCAGTGGAAGATGCTTCCAGCTAACTCTTTTGTCCTTTTGACATAATCCCGTTAGATTTTGAGTGCTTTTTGTTAAACATTGTGTTATATACTTTTGTTGCCCCAGACTGGGAAGCAGTCATGTCTTCAAAGAGTTGGATTTCTTCTAGTGAAAAATAGTATTTGAAAATAAAATCTGAATAGCAGGTGTCCTTTTATACAGGGAGGTAATTAAATACAGGATCTTTTAGAAAACAAGTTTTCAATTTCCTTGACATTTCATGTAGTCAAATATTATTTCATGACTTCTAGATTTTGTGTGTATAGAAACAGCTTTCCAACTTTGAATTAACAACTAGATTTACTTCACATTTTAAGTTCTTTTGCTTTTTTATTTTCACATATATTATTACTTTACAATCTGCATGGAATTTTTATAGATAGCATAAAGTTAGATTGCTCTGTAATGCCTTTTAGACACATTGAGCAGAGCATGAGACCACACAGAGACTGAGACGTACAGCTTTTGCTACTTACTGTGTAGTTCTTCACCTGGCAATATGTTCACAGTGGGGTGCATATCAAGTGTCAATTTATCAGTCTGTGTATTGAGGAGTGCAAAAAACAATTTTCTTTTTGTAAGCCAATTCTTATTTTGGACCTCATTCCACATAATGGCAGAAAACATCTTGGTCCAATTTGGGTAAACTTATCATTTGGGGTAAATAGTTGATTCAGAATGTCCTTTTCTTATTATTTTCCCTCTATTCAGTCTAAAATACTGTTATGAATTGAACGTTTGTGTCTTCCCAAGACTCCTATGTTGAAGCCCTGAGACCCAGTGTGATGGTATTTGGAGGTGGAGCCTTTACGAGGTAATTGGGTTTAAATGAGATCATAAGACCTTGTACTGGGAGTAATGCATTTTTTTTTTTTTTTTTTTTTTTTTTTTTTTTTTTTTTTTTTTTTTGGTGGTGGTGGTTGTTTTTTGAGACAGTCTTGCTCTGTTGCCAGGCACCAGGCTGGAGTGCAGTGGTGCGATCTTGGCTCAATGCAACCTCTGCTTCCCGGGTTCAAGCAATTCTCCTGCCTCAGTAATGCTTTTAAAGGAGGAAGAGACATCAGGGCTTGCTCTTGCTCTCTCTGTGCCATGTGAGGCCACAGTGAGAAGGTGGCTGTCTGTGAACCAGGAAGAGAGACTTCAGAAACTGAACCGTGCCAGACCTTGATCTTGGACTTTTCAACCTCTAGAACCATCAGGATATAACCTGCTATTGTTCAAGCGATCCAGTCTCTGTACTTTTGTTGTGGCAGCCTGGGCTGACTAAGATGGCTGCTTACGCTCCATATGGCTTCATGAGACCTCTTGGTTGTTTTCATGGAGGCATTAGGCTTGCTCTCTAGTCTGTGATCATTCTCATTCTGTGGGGTGGAACACAAGTCTAGGTAGTCCTTGAGCATGGTCATGCCATCTGGGGCTACTCTGTTTCTTTCTTCTCACAGGGCTGCAAGAGCAAACCAACCTCTACTGTGCTATCTCCTCATTACAACTGCAGCTTCCTTGCGGTCTATGACTCTTGGTGTCACATCTACCCACTGTAAGGCCTGCAAAAACCGTTGTCTCCCCCACCCCATTAGAGAGCTCAGTGACTTGTCTGGTCAGTTTTATGCCTTGATGTGTCTTGCAGCCATCTCTGCGCCTCTGTGGTCCCATGGTAGATTAGAAACCTATCTGTGATGTCTGTCATCTTCCAGAGCAGCCATCAGGAAATGGGGGCATGGGCTCTATTCTCACCCCTACCAACTATTTTAGTTTTTATTAATCTTCCCTTGGAACTAATTCTGTGTTTGATGGGGAGGGTTTAAGCTTTTCATTGCTCCCTTCTATAAGACTCCTTGGTCCAATAGCCCAATAATTTCTATCTACACTGAGAGGGTGGAGTGAAAAATTTAATACATTAGTTCAGCAAGCATTTCCCCAAACTTTTGGGAAATAACTATGTGAGATTTGAAAGGAAAAAAGAAAGATATTTGTTTTCTGTGATTTCATTCTTAAAAGTTAATATTGGGGCCAAAATTTTATATATATTTTTTTGAGTTAGGGAAAGAATCTTTAGTTAGCTAAAGAAACTGGCCA
>PVKV010003374.1:113773-125462 GCA_004027835.1 Alouatta palliata
TGGCTCACGCCTGTAATCCCAGCACTTTGGGAGGCCGAGGCGGGTGGATCACGAGGTCAAGAGATCGAGACCATCCTGGTCAACATGGTGAAACCCCGTCTCTACTAAAAATACAAAAATTAGCTGGGCATGGTGGCACGTGCCTGTAGTCCCAGCTACTGGGGAGGCTGAGGCAGGAGAATTGCTTGAACCCAGGAGGTGGAGGTTGCAGTGAGCCGAGATCGCCATTGCACTCCAGCCTGGGTAACAAGAGCGAAACTCCGTTTCAAAAAAAAAAAAAAGAAACTTAATGAAGCGTGGGAGGGATAAAATAAGTTGGTTAACATCTTCCAGCTGTTAAGGTAAAAAGTAACAAAATACTTTAAGCACTAAATATCATTTTTATAAAAAAAAAAGATAACCCAAAATATAAGACAACAACATTTAAAAAATAATGTTATTATCCAGAGTGAAGAGCATGTAGATGAATTTATTTCTTTAAAATTATATATTTTATAAAGTGATATAATTTTTTACTCATATAATAAAAATAAATAAGCAACATATCAATATATAATTATCTTAGAAAATATTGAAATATGAAGAAGAACAATGAAGAAAATAAAATTGTACAAAACCTCAGGCCTGTTATCACTGTCAATGTTTTGGATGTAGTTTTGATTTTTAAGCAGACACAGTTAATTTACATAATTTAGGTCATTTTGTATGTCCTTTTAACGCTTAAAAAAATTTATTTGTGGCAAAAAATACAAAACATAAAATGTACCATCCTAACCATGTCTAAATGTATGACTTGGTGTTATTCAGTATATTCACATTGTGATGTAATCAATCGCTAGGACTTTTTAATCTTGCAAAACTTAAATTCTATACTCATTAAACAACTCTCCATTTCCTTCTCTCTGGAGACCCTGACAACTACCATAGAGTAGATGAGTTTACCACTCTGTCTTCCTCATACAGCAGGAATCATATAGTATTTGTCTTCTTGTGATCGGCTTACTTTACTTAGTGTAATTCCTCAAGGTTAATCCATTTTGTAGGATGTGTCAGAATGTCTTTCCTTTTTTAAAAAAAAAATTAATTAAATTTATTTTTAGGAGAGATGAGATCTTGCTATCTCATCTTTCCAGACTGGTCTTGAACTCCTGAGCTCCAGTGATCCTCCTGCCTTGGCTTCCCAAAGTGCTGACTGAATAATATACCATTATATGCGTATACCACATTTTGTTTTCCTATTCACCCACCAATGGACACAGGTTGCTTCCACCTCTTGGCTATGTGAGTAGTGCTGGTGTGGAACATGTGTGTGCAGATATCTCTGCTTTCAATTCTTTTGGATATATGCCCAGAAGGATATTTGCCTAGGAATTGCTAGATAGTAATTGTATTTTTAATTTTTAAAGACTCTTCATATAGTTTTTCATAGTGGCTATACTAATTTACATTCCAACATTGTACAGGATTCCTATTTCTCTACATCCTCACAAATGCGTATTTTGTCTTTTGGAAAGTAGCCATGCTAACATGTGAGGTGAGAGCTCATTGTGGTTTTGATTTGCATTTCACTAATGATTAGTGAATTCTTGTTAGTCACTTGTATATTTTCTTTGACTAACTGTCTGTTAAAGTTCTTTACCCGTTTCTAAATTGGATTTTTTTTTGTTGTTGAGTTGTAGGAGTTCTTTGTATATTCTGGATATTAACTCCTTATCAGATATATGATTTGCAAATATTTTCTTCCAATCTGCAGATTGCCTTTTCATCCCATTGACTGTATTCTTTGATATACCAAACTTTTTGATCTTGGTATAGCGCAATTTATCTATTTTTACTTTTGTTGCCTTTGCTTTTGGTGTCACATTTAAGAAATATTTACCAATCCAAGGTAATGAAACTTTCTCTGTATGTTTCCTTCTAACAGTTTTAGGTCTTTGCTTCATTTTGAGTTAATTTTTATGTATGGTATAAGATAAGGTTCCAGTTTTATTCTTTTCCATGCGGATAGCCAGTTTTTCCAACACTATTTCTTCAAGAGATTTTCCTTTCCCCATTGCGTATTCTTGGTACTCTTGTAAATAATCATTTGACCATGTATGTGAGGGCTTATTTCTGGACTTTATATTGGTCTGTACATCCATTTCTATGCCAGTGCCATGTTGTTTTGATTACTGTACATTTGTTACAAGTTTTGAAATCAGAAAGTGTAAAATCTTCAATTATGTTATTCTTTCTCAAGATTGTTTTAACTGTTCAGGGCCTCTTGAAATGTCACATAGATTTTAGAATGGAATTCCCTATTTCTGCAAAAAAAAAAAAAAAAAAAAAGCCATTGTAAATCTAACAGGGATTGTATTAAATTTTTAGATCACTTTGAGTAGTATTGACATTTTAACAATATTAAATCATTAAGTCCATGAGCATGGAAAATCTTTTCATTTATTTGCATTCTCTTTAATTTCTTACAGTAATTTTTTGTATCTTTCACTGTAGAAGTCTCTAACCTCCTTGGTTAAGTTTATTCCTAGGTAGCTTATCATTTATAAGCTAACTGAAATAGCTGAGAAATGTCTTTTTTATTTTTGATTTTGATTTTGATCAAAATTTCTGTTTCTATTCAGTTTAGTATCAGATTTGTTTTTCTTAATTTCTGTTTAGTATTTATAGGTAATTTTCCTTACAGTAATTATCTGGGTATGCAATAATCCTGATTTTTAAAATCTTGGTACTAATTTATTTTACTTTGACTTCTTGCTTTCTTCTTTCCTGTTAATACCAATCCTCCACAAGTTACCCCATGCTAGCAAGGAGCCTTCTATTCATTTTCCAAGCCCTTTCTTTCAATTCCTTGTGAGCCAGGGTCCTAATCTCCTCAATCTTAGGTTCTCATCAGGGTGGTACTCTCATCATTTGCTGTTCCACTCCTTCTGCCACAGCCCCTTCATCTGTGAAATCCCCACTTGATTCTGCTGAAGAGTGGACTCTAGAGATGTGTTTAATGTTTTTCCCACTTCAATGTAAACTGAAGTTGCCAACATTCTGTTTTTCTGGTTTTGTCATAACTTGTGTTCTGGATGATGTATTTTTCTTCTTTGTTGAGTTTTTTTCAGGGATGTGTGAATTTAGCTGAGTACCATTATCCTATAGGAAATTGGAAGCTCTGTGACTGGTGTTAATGAAACTGTCCCTATAAACTTTATAAAATTAATCAGGAAAGAAGGGGGCATGGGAAAGAAACAAAAATAAGCCAAATTTGAAGCACATTAGCATTCATCATGAAATCAGCTGCTCTCTGACCCTTTCCTCACAGCTGTTTGGTGCATATTGTCTTAGAATCACATAGACCCACAAGATTATAGTTCTCCTTAGCTGCTCTGTACATAACAACTTGAGAATTATGAAATGTTAAGTTTTCCATTTGAGATATCCTTTTAGGTCCTGCACACCAGTAAGGTCTGAAGGACCTGATGAGGAGCTGACTCACCAAAGAATGTGATTTCCACGTTTATATGATATCCTCCTTACTCCAACCAGTCAACAACCTCAATTTTCCAGCCTCTTGCCCTCCACTATCCCATTAAAAACCCCAGCCCAGAGCTCACTGGGGAGAAGAATTTGAGGGTCCTGGCTGTCTCTTTATTTGGCTGTCCTTTGATAATTAAACTCTTTTATTTGTTGTGAACTCTGCTATCTCAGTGTATTGGTCTGTTTTTTTGTTTTGTTTTGTTTTTTGCAAGCATACAACCCTGTTGGTCCTACAACATTAATATATGTAGTAACATGTCTGGAATTCATACATTACTGATTTAATCAGTTTGTGCAGATCTGACTGTAGAAGTTCTATTCTCTTTTCCCGCTATTTTGTGGTTATTTTTCCTGCATCATTTTCTCCCTCTTTCTTTCTTTCTTTCTTTTTCTTCTTTCTTTCTTTTCTTTCTTTCTTTCTTTCTTTCTTTCTTTCTTTCTTTCTTTCTTTCTTTCTTTCTTTCTTTCTATTAAACTTTAAGTTCTGGGACATATGTGCAGAACATGCAGGTTTGTGACATAGGTATGCACGTGCCATGGGGGTTTGCTGCACCCATCAACCCATCATCTACATTAGCTATTTCTCCTAATGCTGTCCCTCCCCTAGTCCTCACCTTCTGACAGGTCCCAGTGTGTGATGTTCCCTCCCTGTGTCCATGTATTCTCGTTGTTCAACTCCCACTTATGAGTGAGAACATGTGGTGTCTCGCTTTCTGTTCCTGTGTTAGTTTGCTGAGAATGATGGTTTCCAGCTTCATCCATGCCCCTGCAAAGAACATGAACTCATCATTTTTTATGACTGCATAGTATTCCATGGCATATATGTGCCACGTTTTCTTTATCCAGTCTGTCATTGATGGTCATTTGGGTTAGTTCCAAGTCTTTGCTATTGTGAATAGTGCTGCAATAAATATACTTGTGAATGTATCTTTATAATAGAATGATTT
The DNA here is from genome assembly GCA_004027835.1 of Alouatta palliata. Taxonomy (NCBI): domain Eukaryota; kingdom Metazoa; phylum Chordata; class Mammalia; order Primates; family Atelidae; genus Alouatta; species Alouatta palliata. The sequence continues at coordinate 118,246 of PVKV010003374.1, forward strand.
ATACTCCTTTGGGTATATACCCAGTAATGGGATTGCTGGGCCAAATGGAATTTCTGGTTTTAGATCCTGGAACAATTACACTGTTGGTGGTAGTGTAAATTAGTTCAACCATTGTGGGAGACAGTGTGGCGATTCCTGAACCATTTTCTACAATATAACAGTCTAAAGTGAATCTGTATATCTGAGATAAATATTATGGGAAAATTTTAAGTTTTGAAACACCTCCATGAATATTTTATGATTTCATTTTATCTTTATGAAACAATCCATCATTGTGGGGGGCCTTTGGCCAAGCCTCAGATGATAAAAGTTGCCATTTACCAGAAATCACACGGACTTTCCCAACCGTTAACAACTTGCAGCTGCCCCCATCTTTCTCAACCGTAATCAACTTGCAGCTGCCTCTGCCTTTCCCGGCCACGAGCGCCCCTCCCTTGATTCTGCGTGAGCTGCCCCGAGATTTCCTCGGGCTGCCCCTCCTCCCTCGTCTCCCAGTTACTTGCAGCTGCCTTTATAAGCTGCTTTCCCCCGCTGAATAAACGAGGCTTGATCAGACTCCTGTCTTGTCTCCATTCTTCGCGCCTCCTGTCCCTCTTTCATCCCCACTCCCTCTCCCTCGTCCCCGTTGTTGTCCTGCAGGTCGGGACACATCATTATTTAAAATTGATGATAATAATGAAAACCCAGTATAGTGTTTGTATGCCTCTCACTAGAAGTCAACTTTATACCTCAGGACATGACCCTTGAAGTCATGCAGCTCTCAACATTCTAATAGTCTAAGGGCCTTTACCGGGAGGTATTTCTGAATCCAGTGGGGCACATTTGCAAAAGACTTCCACCTGTTCTGTACCTCGTAACAGTAGCTTTCAACCTTGCTGCATATTATCCTCCCCTGTGGAGTTATGAAGAATCTCAATGTCTAGTCTGTACCCTGAACCCATCATTAAATCCGAATTTGTGGAGGCAGGGACCCAGACATCACTATGAGGCCTGGGTAGAACTCAAAATGAGGCCTTATAAATACTACTGACTCATGTATCTACACTTTGATTTGCATACATCCACACTTGAGAACCACTAGTGGGTTTTGAGACCACTTCTCAATGCTTCTTATAACCTATTTGAAAAAACATAGTTCTAGAATATTGTATTTCTTAAATTCTACCATGTAGCTATATTTTTGAGATCTGGAGTAAAAGCAAAATCTTCTGTAGTATAAATTAATGCTGAGGAAAAAATATTTAGTTAGCTGTAAATCCACACTAGTCACTGCTACTTTCGGAAACTTACTGGAGTCCTAAAGTGGGGGAAAAGAAAGTGGTTTGGAACTTCCAAAGCTTCACTAAGCAAATTATAGAAAATCAGTCCCTTCTTCATTTTTAGCCAGAATTGTGATTTTGATGGCTTTTAAGGCAGGACTGTAGATTAACTGCAATTGAATAATCTAGAAAATATTCTGAGAGGGTCCAGTTGAATAGGTTTGTGGGTGAATTTTGAAACTGGTGTTATTAATACCACGAGGCGATTCCGATGCACTGAAAATATGCAACAGCGCATTCCAAAGACATCTGATAGAAGGTTTCAGGAATTCTCATTGTCTCAGACTCTCAGAGACACAAGTAGAAAAGATCCAGGGCTTCATATTCATGACATTAACAAAGAGCACAGAGAAGAAATCACCTTAACAACCTATGGTTGAAGACAAACTGTGGAGAAAGTGCTCATATGTCGCATAAATAGTTTTCTTCAAACCCTTTGGTAAGATTAGTTGTATCATCATATTTATAAATCCATTTCTAGTATTATTTCCTGGAGATTTTCGACAGCAGCCACAGGAGGATCAAAATTCATCTTATGCATCTCTAAGATGCTTTTATTCCCTTAAGATGAATCTCGGCTGGGCACGGTGGCTCACGCCTGTAATCCCAGCACTTTAGGAGGCCAAGGCGGGTGGATCATGAGGTCAAGAGATCGAGACCAGCCTGGTCAACATGGTGAAACCCTGTCTCTACTAAAAATACAAAAATTAGCTGGGCATGGTGGCACGTGCTTGTAGTCCCAGCTACTCGGGAGGCTGAGGCAGGAGAATTGCTTGAACCCAGGAGGCGGAGGTTGCGGTGAGCCGAGATCGTGCCATTGCACTCCAGCCTGGGTAACAAGAGCGAAACTCCGTCTCAAAAAAAAAAAAAAAAAAAAAAGATGAATCTCATGGTGGTATTTGCCAGCTTTGTAACTACCAGTTGACTATATGTCATACAACAAATTTTAAAAATTGTTTATAGTAAAACTTTTATTTTTCTTAGAGAAGTTGTTACTCAGTATATATGACTTCATTAGTCAGAATTTCTCCACAAATGCTCCATGTTTCTTAATATTTTGAACCAAGGATCCATTTGAGAATTTGATGAGAGGCTTAGACTCTTACCAGTTGAACACATTTAAATGAAATAACAGTTTCCATATATTGTTAGGGAACCTATAGATATCCCATAAAGCTCCTAAGGTCCACAGCTTATAGTTTAAAAAGCTTATATCTAAGACATGTGGTATCTCTGCTACTTTATAATTTTATGAGATTCTATATATTTTCCAGGTACCTGTACAAGAATGAAATCCATGCATTAGATAAGCAAACATTTAATGGACTCATATCTTTGGAACATCTGTAAGTAATAGAAACTTTTTAAATTAAATTACTCATGATGATGGTTCAAATAGTCAGCTTTTTAAATGCCATTATGTGATAGCTGAACAATTATTTTAAGCTTTACCATGTGGCTTGAATGATTGAATATCCGTTATCAGTTGGCTAAAAATCAGAATGTATGATTGAGTTGGCCTGAGGCTAGGAAGACAGGCAGAGCTCAGCTGGAATTCCAGCAGTGCATTTCTTAGTTGTGTGGCATTGGGCAACTTACTCTCCATGAACCTTTGTTTCCAAATCTCTGAAATGCACTTATTTCTGCTGTGCATGTTAAGGTATTGCATACAAAGAGCAATAATGTTTATTGAGCAAAAGTGTTTACTACTTGACATAAAATAGGCATTTATAGAATGTGACTATAATTAATTTATGAAACAAGATCAAACTTTTAACTGACATGAGAACTTCCAAAACATGGGATTATACCTCTCATATTACAGATAATTAAATTAAATCCACTGTTCAATGATTTGCCCCGAATTAAGAGTCTGTATTATTACTATTATTATCATTATTCTTATTTTTGAGACAGAGTCTCTCTCTGTTGTCCAAACTGGAGTGCCATTGTATGATCACAGCTCACCTGCCTCCTGGGTTAAAGTGATTATTGTCCCTCAGCCTCCCAAGTTGGGATTCCAGGCCTGCCCTACCATGCCCAGCTAATTTCTGTATTTTTGTTAAGTGTGCTCTGAATGAAAAGATCACCTAAACACGCTCTGTGTAAGCAGGAAGGCTGTTTATTCATCTGGTGGGAGTGGGCTGAGTCTGAAAAGACAGTCAGTGGAGGGCAGTGGGATAGAAGTTGGTTATTTTTTTGTTTTTGTTTTTTGAGATGGAGTTTCACTCTTGTTACCCAGGCTGGAGTGCAATGGCGCAATCTTGGCTCACCTCAAACTCCGCCTCCCGGGTTCAAGCAATTCTCCTGCGTCAGCCTCCCGAGCAGCTGGGACTACAGGCATGCACCACCATGCCCAGCTAATTTTTGTATTTTTAGTAGAGACGGGGTTTCATCATGTTGCTCAGGATGGTCTCGATCTCTTGACCTCATGATCCACCTGCCTCGGCCTCCCACAGTGCTGGGATTATAGGCGTGAGCCACAGCAGAAGTTGGTTTTATAGGTTTGGGGTAGGCAGTGGAAAGTTACAGAAGTTACAGTTCAGGGCAGTTTTTGCAAGCTGGGGGTGGGTGTCACAAGGTCTAGGTCACAAGGTTGGGTTATCAGTGCAGGCAGGCATGGTTGAGGCAGGAACAATGGCAAAATGTCACGAGGTAAGTTAATTGTACTTTGCAGGAGCAGCCATTCTTCTTTTTGTGGTTTTCCTGTTGCTTCAGACTCCCTGGCTCTGGGAGGCCATCCAGAGATGTACATGCTGGCCGTGGGGGTTGCCATGGCTTGGCTAGGGTATGCCCTAGTTGGGGCAGCCAGTTCAAAGAACCTTGCATTCCTGTCTTTTTATATTAATAATATAAAGGAAAAAAGTAAAAACTAGAAAAAGTGGTGAATATTTTGGGGGCGGTACAGAGGAGTGACAGGTGATGTTTCTCAGGACTTCTTTGAGTGGGATTGAGGGTGGCATGGAAGCCTAAAACTGGGAGAGAATATTTAGATTGCTGAGAAGTTTTGAGGCAAAGTTGAGTCTGTAGGTTTTGTTAGGAGGAGCATTTGCTGCTTTGACGGATTGGTGATAGCCTGGATATGGTTTTGCAGGAATTGAGAGACCAGTCAGAAGAAGCAAGGTCCAAATAAGGGAAGGAGAAAAATGGGTATGAGAGGGCCTGCTAATGAAAGTAGCCATGATACCCAGTTAGAGAGTGGCTGGCTAGGTCCAGAATAATTATTGGCCTGATCAGTGAGCTTTTGGGCCCTGTCCTTAAGTCTTTTGGTGGCTTCATATACAAGGCTGGATTGGTTTAGATAAAAGCAGCACTCTTCATTTAGGAGTAGGCAGAGTCCTCCTTTTTCAGCAGTTAGTGGATCAAGGCCTCAGCCATTTCGAGGGACAACTGTAGCCAGGGAATTAACATGGGCTTGCAGGACAGAAAGTGTTTGAGTTACATCTGTACTGCTGGCAGAGAAATCATTAGAGAGACTGTGGAATGTGGTAATAGACATAGTAAGACCTACTCTACCTGTTCCTATTGCAGCAGTGGATACCCCCAATCCTACAAGTAAAGGGACTAATGGAACAACTCTTTTTTGCTCTGTGGGGCAAAAGGAGGTGCTCATTTCTGTTGGCAAACTGGATTTTTGGAGTAAGGAATATTAAAGTTACAGTGTATGAGAAAGCATTTGGTATCTATAAGTAGGCATTCTTTTTTAATTAACAAAGCTAGATATGAGCAGACAGGAAGAGGGGTTTGGAGGAGTCTGATGAACAAGGAGAGGGCAGCCAAGGGCGGAGTGAGACAGTTTTTAGTAGAGGCAGGGTTTCATCACGTTGGCCAACTGGTCTCGAACTCTTGGCCTCTCGAACACGTTGGCCAACTGTCTCGGACTCCCAAAACGCTGAGATTACAGGCATAAGCCTCCACACCCAGCCCTGTAGCATTATTATTACAGCTCAGACTGACTTCTGTCTTAGTGTACTCTTTAGCATTTGATACTTTATGAAAACCTCAGATCTACCATCGTAATTTCAGTGTGAAATATAAATTCTTCGATACCAAAAAAAGTCATATTGTATACTAATACTTCTACTAAACTGCAATTCGATGTTTTATTCAGAGATTTCTGTCAATTACAAGTGTTTGAAACACAAATATCAATTAGATATTTGAAGATTTTTTTTCCATTGATGACAACCCATGGGATATTCTTAAGCTCAGATACATAGAATGCAGTCTGATTTTTAAGTATTGGTAGGATTTCTGTATATCAGAAGCTTTTGATCTTCAAATTTGTTTTCCTATTCAATGTGGTTTCTTAATTTCAAAACATGAGTTTAAGTTATTTCTATAATAAATATGGTTAGAAGAACTCTTAAGTTCCTTTCTCCTAGAAGGCTGACTGTTAAGTTACATACAGTATTAAAACACAGTCAACCAATCAAAAAACTTTTTAAATTGCCTTTGCTCTACTTTTGCCTCTTAATAATTTCCTTTTACAAGACTGTAAAAGGTATGAAACTCATGCTAATATTTAATTGCCATTGTAGCAGCATTAAGAAGAGGAGCTTTAAGAGGTGATTAGACCATGAAAGGTAATGAATAGGTTAATGTTGTCATTGTGGAAGTGAGTTTCTCATTGTGGTAGCAAGCTCTTTATCATGGGAGTGGATTCCTTATCAAAGGACAGACTTGGCTTCCTCTTGTCCTCTCTTGCCCTTTTGCCATGGGATTATACTGCAGGAATTCCCCTGAAAGATGCTGGCCCGTCAGTCTTGGAATTCTCAGCCTCTAGAACTGTGTGCCAGTGAATTTCTGTTCATTATAAATTACTCTATCTGTGGTACTCTGTTACAGCAGCGCAAAATGACTTAGAAAGAGAATTGGTATCAAAGAGTACAGTGTTACTGTGATAAACACCTGAATATTTGGAAGTGACTTTGGAACTGGATAATGGGTAGAAGTTGAAAGAATTTGGAAAAGCAGGATAGAAAAAGTCTGTATTGCCATGAGCAGATCATTAAGGGCAATTCTGGTGGGGATTTGAAAGAAAAGAAGAGCTGTAGGGAAAATCTAAGACTTCTTAAAGGTCGCTTAAGTAGCTATGATCAGAATATTGGTATAAATATGGATAGTAAAGGCAATTCTGATAGAGTCTTGGGCAGAAATGAGGAACAAGGTATTGGAAACTGGAGTAAAGGCTATTCTTTTCTAAAGTGGGAAAGAACTTGGCTGAATTGTGTCCATACCAGAGGGCTTTATGTGAGGCTGAATTTAAGAGAATATACTGGGACATCTGGTAGAATAAATTTCTAAGCAAAATGCTGAAGGAGCTGCACAGCTTCTATTAAATGCCTACAGTAAAATGTGGGAAGAGATGAAAGATTTAAAGATGACATTTATAATTAAAAGGAAGTAGAACATAAAGATTTAGAAAATTCACAGCTTGGCCAAGTAAAGAACAAAAAAAGGGTGCAGCCAACTGATTCTTTGATGAAGAGATTTGCATAGATAAAGAAGCCAGGTGCCATTCATCAAGACAATGGGAGAATGACACCCAATTCATTTCAGAGATCTTTGAGGCAACCTCAAGAGAGCAGCTCAGTGTGCCTGAAAAATATCAGCATTCACAGCCCTGCGCTACCTTAAGTCTCTGCCCCACAAATTCCCAAACAGTGCTCCTTGGTCACCTCAGCTGTCGCTCAAGTGGGCTCAGGTGTGGACTGTGCCCCTAATTTGAGGAATGCAAGTGGTAAGCCTTGTCAGCAGATTTATGTTTTAATATGTATTTGTAAACCTCACACAGTAAGTCTTTAAACTCATTGGTAAAGAACATCTTTAAAAAACACTTTAAGGCCGGGCGCGGTGGCTCACGCCTGTAATCCCAGCACTTTGGGAGGCCGAGGG
>PVKV010003374.1:125562-146355 GCA_004027835.1 Alouatta palliata
CGAGACCATCCTGGTCAACATGGTGAAACCCCGTCTCTACTAAAAAAATACAAAAATTAGCTGGGCATGGTGGCACGTGCCTGTAGTCCCAGCTACTCGGGAGGCTGAGGCAGGAGAATTGCTTGAACCCAGGAGGCGGAGGTTGCGGTGAGCCGAGATCGCGCCATTGCACTCCAGCCTGGGTAACAAGAGCGAAACTGCGTCTCAAAAAAAAAAAAAAACAACAAAAAAAACACACTTTATGTGCTTGTTTCCAGAATTCACAGAATGGTAAACAGTTCGATTCACTGTAATAAGTCAGCTCACAATACATCTCTGAAGTAATGTACTTTGATTCATCTTTTAAATGTGGATATGTAAACTCCTCACATTATGGCTCAGAACACAATGGCAAGGGACATCTTTGAAAAGCATGTCTTAAACATATGGTTGAAAAGTTCACAGTGTTAAAACAGTTCAATTCATTTTAATAAAGTGTCTCACAATGCATCTTTGAAGTAACATGCCCAGATTTATGTTTTCAGTGTGTATGTATATAATCCCTTACAATAAGGCAATAAACTAAATGATAAGGAACATCTTTTAAAAGTGTATTTATACATTTGTTTACAGAGTTCAGTGTTTGGGAAGCAGTTCAATTCATTGTAATAAAACAGCTCACAATGCATTTTTGAAGTTACACATTCATTTCAAGTTTTCAATGCGCATATGTAAACTTCTCACAGTAAGGTATTAAACTAAATGATGAAGAACATCTTTAAAAAACATATTTTATATACTTGCTTACAGAGTCCACAGTTTGGTATTAATTCTGCAGATGCACAGAACAGATGTCCTATGGGGTCAAAATGGTCTCCTCCTAGATTTCAAAGGATGTCTCTGACAGCCTGGAGCCCCAGGCAGAACCTTTTCATAGGAGCAGAGCCATTGCAGACAGCCCCTACAAGGGCAATGCCTCGTGGAGTGGTGGGAGTGGGACTGCCACCAAGATCCCAGAACTATTGAGCTACCAGTGTGCAGTGCCAGCCTGGGAGAGCTGCAGGCACAAGACTTCAACCCGTGAGAGCTTTGGATGTGCTGAGCCATAGCGTTTGGGCTGCCTGGGGCCTGGGGGCCCGAACCCTACCCCACCATGTCCAGGAGGCAGGACACAGAGTCAAGAAAGATTATTCAGAGGCTTAGGATTTAATGTTGTTCACTCTGTTGGATTTTGGACTTACTCGGGACCAGTTACCCCTTTTTTCCTGACTGTTTTTCCCTTTTGTAATGGGAATGTCTATTCTACACATGTCCCACATTGCGTTTTGGAAGCCTGTAACTTGTTTTGATTTCACAGGCTTACAGCTATAGAGAAATTTGCCTCAGGATGAATCATGCCTTGAGTCTCACCCATATCTGATTTATTTAATTTTTTTTGTCTTTTATTATTTTTACTATTACGATTTCAATAGTTTTTGGGGAACACATGGTGTTTGGTTACATGAATAAGTTCTTCAGTGGTGACTTTTGAGATATTGATGCCCATCACCTGAACGGTGTACGCTGATCCCAATGTGTAGGCTTTAATCCCTCCCCCTTCCACCCTTACTCCAAGTACCCGGAGTCCATTATATCATTCTAATGCCTTTGCGTCCTAGCTTAGCTTGCACTTGCGGGAACATACGATATTTAGCGTTCCATTTCTGAGTTACTGCACTTAGAATAATGGTCTCCAACTACATCCAGGTTGCTGTGAGTGCCATTATTTCATTCGTTTTTATGGCTGAGTAGTATTCCATGTTATATGTACACCACAATTTCATTTTCTGCTTGTTGGTTGATGGACATTCAAGCTGGTTCCATATTTTTGCAATTGCAAATTGTGCTGCTATAAACATAGCAGTGCAAGTGTCTTTTTTTATATAAAAACTTCTTTTCCTGTGTCTAAATACCCAGTAGTGGGATTGCTGGATGAAATGGTAATTCTACTTTTAGTTCTTTTCCATACTGTTTTCCATGGCGGTTGTATTAGCGGTTGTCCCATCAGCATTGTAAAAGTGTTCCCATGTAAACACATCTACACTAACATCTGATTTTTTTTTATTTTTAAATTATGTTATGGCCATTCTTGCGGGAGTAAGGTAGTATCGCATTGCGGTTTTGATTTGCATTTTCCTGATAATGTGGACTTTCTGTCTTGATGACCTGTCCAGTGCTGGCAGTGAGTACTGAAGTCCTCATTATGATTGTGTTGCTATCTATATCTTTTCTTAGGTCTAGTAGTAATTGTTTTATAAATGTGGGAGCTCTAGTGTTAGGTGCATATATATTTAAAATTGTGATAGTTTTCTATCTGGCTAATCCTTTTAGCATTATATAATACCTCTCTTTGTCTTTTTAAACAGTTGTTGCTTTAAAGTGTGTTTTGTCTGATGTAAGAATAGCTACTCCTGCTTGCTTTTGGTTTCCATTTTCATGGAATACCTTCTTCCACCCATTTACCTTAAGTTTATGTGAGTTAAGTTACCATAAGAATGTGTTAAGTGCAGCTCTTGAAGACAAGACTCAGTTGTTGGATTTTTATTCATTCTGCCACTCTGTATCTTTTTTTTGTTTGTTTGTTTTCAGACAGAGTCTCCCTCTGTCGCTCTGGCTGGAGTGCAGTGGCGGGATCTCGGCTCACTGCAACCTCCGCCTCCCAGGTTCAAGCAATTCTCCTGCCTCAGCTTCCCAAGTAGCTTGGACTACAGAGGCATGCCACCATGCCTGGCTAATTTTTTGTATTTTCAGTAGAGATGGGGTTTCACCATGTTAGCCAGGATGGTCTCCATCTCCTGACCTCGTGATCCACCCACCTTGGCCTCCCAAAGTGTTGGGTTATAGGTGTGAGCCACCATGCCCGGCCCATTCTATAACTTTTAAGTGGCGCTATTAGTCCATTTACACTCAATGCTAGTATTGAGATGTGATGTACTGTCCTATTTATTGTGCTAGTTGTTGCCTGAATACTTTGTTATTGTTGTTTTTTCACTGTGTTATTGTTTCATAGGTCCTGTGAGATTTGTACTTTACAGAGTTTCTCTATTGGTGTATTCTGAGGTGTTTCAAGATTTAGCATTTTATTTAATAGTGCTGAGTTGATAGAGGCGAATTCTCTCAATGCGCAGCTTCGTTTTGCTGAATGCAAAATTCTTCACTGACAATTATTTTGTTTAAGGAGGCTGAAGATAGAACCCCAATCTCTTTTTCTCCCCCTTTTGGCTCTCTCTCACCCTCTCTTTGCCCTTCTATCATGGGATGACCACAAGAGGCAGAGCTTCCCAGATCCTGGCCCCTCAATCTTGGACTTCCCAGCCTTCAGAGCCATGAGCCGATATATTTCTTTTCTTTTCCTTTTGACGGAGTCTCGCTTTGTTGCCAGGCTTCAGTGCAGTGGCACAATCTCTGCTCACTGCAACCTCCGCCTTCCAGGTTCAAGCAATTCTCCTGCCTCGTCCTCCTGAGTAGCTGGGACTACAGGCACATGCCACCACGCCCAGCTAATTTTTGTTTTAGTAGAGATGAGGTTTCACCATGTTGGCCAGGATGGATCTCTTGACCTGGTGATCCACCTGCCTCAGCCTCCCAAAGTGCTGGGATTATAGGTGTGAGCCACTGCATCCGGCCACATTTCTATTTATTATAAATTACCCAGTATGTGATATATTTTAAATAGCAGCACACAACAGACTAAGACAATGACTAATAAACTGTCACTACGATAAAATGTGTGTCTTTGTCTTTTTAAAAAATAATTTTAAATTGTGTAATGCTTTAGGTAATTTTTGCTATATTGCTGAATCATCATATTAACCAATCAAGGATGCATTTTTTAATAAAGACAAAATGGAAAGTTCTTATCATGTTGATGTTTTTGATTCAATATATTTATAGATGGTTTATAAAAATTAGCATATGCAAAGTTCTAAAATTTCCCTTTAAAATGCGCATGATTCTCAGCAGTAAATGCTTCATATTCTGATAATAATTACTGTCTGTTTTCTTGGCTTTAAATACTAGGAGTACTCAATATTAGTATGACCAGTAAAAAACAGATATTTTTGCTTTCTATTTTAAAAGTGATTCCAGGATGTTGTGGGTCACTATTCAGAGATAATTTTTGGTTTTCAAACATGTAATCTATAATCCTTAAAATTTAACATAATTTTAGTCATAACTCTGAAAGTTCAATTTAATTTCAGCATATCTCTGCAAAACTATGAAAGATCTTAAGGTGCCTGAGATATTTGTTCTTTATATTCTTTTTTTTTTAATGTTTCTTACTGTACATCACCCATTTTAAATTAAATTTAGTTTTAAGGAAGGAAGAGATAAATAATAGATCTCTTTCCAGAGGCCTTGACAGTAGCACAGTATAGAAATGCCAATCCTGGGCTGGGCGCGGTGGCTCATGCCTGTAATCCCAGCACTTTGGGAGGCCGAGGTGGGTGGATCACGAGGTCAAGAGATTGAGACCATCCTGGTTAACAAGGTGAAACTTCGTTTCTACTAAAAATACAAACATTAGCTGGGCATGGTACACACCTGTCGTCCCAGCTACTCAGGAGACTGAGGCAGGAGAATTGCTTAAACCCAGGAGGCGGAGGTTGCAGTGAGCCGAGATTGAACCATTGCACTCCAGCCTGGGTAACAAGAGTGAAACTCCTTCCCCCCCAAAAAAAAAAAAAAAAAAGAAATGTCAATCCTGCTACAGACATGAATGTTCACAATTAGTATAAAAATACACTTTTTGATTTTCCTATTGTCTTCATGACATAGCCTTTGACCCTAAAAAGGATGATTGGTAGATGAGGAAGAGATTTCCTAAAAGACAATTCCACATTTGACTCAGGAGGCTTTAAAAAGTTTTGTCTTATTGGTAAATGGTCTACCCCTGACCACGTCATGATGTTCATCTGCAGCTATTGCAAGGTGTTCAGATTATGTGAATCCAAATGTCAAAAATACAGAAACAAACCTGTCAAAAACCAGCAAGAACTAAGGAATAAAATTACTGATGCAGTGAAGACAGATGCAAAGATCAAACAACTGCAGACTAAATTTATAATGAACAAATCGAAGAAAAATAAGGACTAGAGAAAATTCAGGACATCAAAGAGGTCAGGCAAAACTTGTCTTATCTTGACCCCTCTTGCAGGTAAAGGAAAGCAGTGGGAAGAAGAGACGATACAAAAGTTACATCAGGATGCAGACATGGAAGAGATTTCCTAAAAACCTCGTCTATGACCACTAATATGTTTACATTTGAAAATCTCTTTTGGAGACTTAAAACCTCTAAATTATCGAATTTTTGTTTCAGAGTCTCACTCTATCGCCAGGCGCCAGGTTGGAGTGCGGTGGTGCGATCTCAGCTCACTGCAACCTCCGCCTACTGAGTTCAAGCAATTCTCCTGCCTCAGCCTCCTGAGTAGCTGGGACTACAGGCGCACACCACCACGCCCAGCTAATTTTTCAAATTCAAATGAATTATCGACTGTACGCTCATTATTACCAGCTGCTTTACAGAATGCTTGAGAATGCAATTACAGAATGCAATTCTCTAACCTTTTGAGAATTGCACTTCTTTTTAAAGTTTTTTGACATGTAAAGCAGGCCATAAGATGTCCTGTTTTGCCGTGGACAATGCAACCATTTTTAAGTCGACCTTGACAAATCACACGAGGTTCAATAGCATTAAGGGGCAAACTAGATTCCATACTTTCTTCTTTGTCTAGTGTTTCTTCCCTTTCAAACTCTTTCACATCTTCTTGGCTGCTATAAATAATGCTACTAGGAAGTTTTCCAGTTTGACTTTCTCAGAGATTTCCCCTTTATCTTTCCCTTTATCTTCAGGAAGCCAGTTCTCACCAAGGGCCCAACATCTGTTACAGTGTGACGGAAGTGGGGGATTCATTTCATTGCATGAAGCGCGTTTCCAATGGTCAGCTAAGGACATTTCAGGATCTTCAAATGAATCTGTATCACTCTCCCCTGCCTGACACACAGTAACTCAATATACCTTATCCTCTCCATCTGAGAGTTCTTGTCCTTCTTCACTAAGGCTATAATCTTCTGAGTGGAGAGATTCAACTTCAAAATCTACACTAAACTGATCTGAAACTGAATCCTGATCCAACCAATCACCTGAATGTTCACTTACACCAGCATCCAGATCCGGATTGGATGGCATCCCTGTGGATTCACTGCTGCTGCTTCTTTCACAACCTATCTCCCTTATTACACACAGAGACAGGCTTTCATCAAAGGAAAGGGAAATACTATCGGATTTGTGGCATTTTCTTTGTCGTTCACCAGATAATTCATCTGAATTTTCTGTCTCACTAATTGCTCTCCTTCTAGGTGAGGAAGATGGCCTAGAAACCAAATGTGAAGAGGAAGGTCTCTCTTCCTGTAGCCCTTGCACAGGGTCCTTTTGATGACTCCCACCTTCAAAGTGACACCTGCTCTTACTCACAGGTGTACCTGAGTCTGATGATTCTGTGCTCTTTCACAGAGAAGCTTGGCACGCCAAACAAATCTAGAAGATCGTTTGAACAATATACAATATGTTGTTGCTTCTCATCATATAATCGTTTATTCATAATCTACTGGCCAAGACAAAACAGAACCTCTTTCACAGTCTAAGTGTCTTTTTGTGCACCCACAGACTTTAATAAGTTCAAAAGCGATGACTTTGGTCTAAGCAGCGTCTCTCGTTCCGAAGCTGGAATCTGTGAGGTGGTCACAGTGCCATCAGTAGGTACAGACATGTTGGTATTGCACATTTCCCTGCTGCACACCATCCGGCGTTTTCGCGGTTAGAGTCAGGGGTCCCTGGAGCGTCCCGAGTTTCCTTCACGTCCTGAGCCTCGGGGACCACTCCACTCTCGGGGCCGGGCACTGGGCGCTCCAACGCACTAGTCCTAAAAGGGAGGGGTCTCCTGGCGGCGAAAGCAGCATGATATCGGTCAGAGGGTCGGGGCCACCCCTCGGGCTCGCCTTCTTGTTCCATCTTCCTGACACACGGGGCCACAGAGGCCCCGCAAGCAGCCAAGCCCCCCGCGGTGACTCGGTGCGCGCCCCCTACCGCCCCGGGGACGCGCACCAGGCAGACTCATCATCGATTTTTGTTTTTGTTTTTGTTTTTAAGACGGTGTCTTGCTCTGTTTCCAGGCTAGAGCACAGTGGCGCAGTCTCCGCTCACTGCAACCTCCGCCTCCTGGGTTCAAGCGATTCTTCCGCCTCACCCTCCCGAGTCGCTGGGACCACAGGCACGTGCCACCATGCCCGGCTAATTTTTGTATTTTTGGTAGGGACGGGGTTTCACCATGTTGGCCACGATGGTCTCGATCTCTTGACCTCGCGATCCACCCGCCTCGGCCTCCCAAAGTGCTGGGATTACAGGCGTGAGCCACCGCGCCCGGCCTTGTCATCATTTTTTAACTTCTGTTTCCTCTTCATTGTATAGCCGTATATTTATTACCTCTTCTTCTCTTTACCTGCTTACTTATTTCTAAGTGGGATATTTTACTAGAGTGCCTTTTTTAGATAACAGCAGGCTTCCACACTTCTATGAAACTGCTACATGTGACATCATGTATTAAATATAAACTTTTTATCATCTACTAAATTTATGGAACGAGGCCGAGCAGGATCAGAGAACCTAAAGTTTTAGAAATCAAATAGATCTGAGTTTGAATTGAGTGAAAGTTTGGCATTTAACTGTTTGATATTGAGAATTTTGCTTTAAAATTTTAAATCTTAGAGTTTCTTGGTATTGTTTATAAAATGAGAGTAATAGTGCTTTGACAGGTGGGCTCTGAAATCGGGGTTAATGCATGAAACACTTGGTAAGAGCAGATTCTGAAATAACAATACCTATTTTCTTTGTTTCCATATTTACTATTTTGTTATTATTTCAGCAATTACTTTGACAGAGCTAACTGTAAATGGTGTCTTTTTAAATACATTATTAAATATAGCCAGTGGTACAAAGTGCCATTAACTTAATTCTTTTGACCTTTCTTGATCTATTTTATTTTAAAGGGGCTTCTAATTTTATTTATTTATTTATTTAGAGACAGAGTCTTGCTCTGTTGTTCAGGCTAGAGTACAATGGGACTATCTTGACTTACTGCAACCTCTACCTCCCAGGTTCAAGTGATTCTCCTGCCTCAGCCTCCTGAGCAGCCGAGATTACAGGTGCCCGCCACCATGCTTGGCTAATTTTTGCATTTCTTAGTAGAGGCAGGGTTTCACCATGTTGTCCAGGTTGGTCTCAAACTGCTGACCTCAGGTGATTCATCTGCCTCTGCCTCCCAAAGTGCTGGGATTACAGGAATGAGTCACAGAGCCCCACTGACTTCTCCTTTTTTAAATAAAGGCATTAATCCCATCCCAATGGCCCTACCCTCAGGATCTAATCTAATTCTATTACCTCTCAAAGGCCCTGTCTTCAAATACTATTATATTGGGGGTTAAGAATTCAACATATGAATTTTATAGAACATATACATTCAGTTCATAACATACGATAAACTTGCTTTTGTCTATGCTGAGACAAAATTATAAAGTAGTAGGCTTGCTTTGTCTCATTTTATCATGGTCTCAGGGTAATCTTGTCTGAGGTTGTATTCTGTTAGATAATGTTTAGTAGGAGAATGCCGTGGATTGCCCGTGAGTGACAAACCAGTTTTTAAATGTTGAGGACACTCTTTTTTTCCCCTTTCTTAAAAGAAATTAAAGCCTGAAATTCAGAATAAAACATAGACTATTGTGGTGGTAAATGTTCTTTGCGAAAGACTTTCTTTAATGTAATTTTTTCTTCATGGTGACTAGCAACTTATTAGTACAAAAAGCACCTTTGATAAATAATATCTGGAAGAGTTTTCATTGAATTATAAAACGGAAACAAGTTTCTGCTTTTGACTGTGATGGAATAGGAGAGACCAGATTAATGTTCTGCTTAAAAAAAAAAAAAAAAAACCCTAGAAAACCAGAAAGCCTATGAAACAGTGGTGTTGGAGAACTGGAGAGCAGGCTGGTCCATGAGGAAGAGACACACGGTGTGATCTCTGAGAGTTACCTTTGGTGTTTCCGTGCTGAAGTATAGAGAAGGGTTCCCAACCAGAGACCAGCAGGCTTGCCAAGTTGAGGAGACAGAGACTGGGGCTCAGGAAGCCCAGTGTGAAAATTAGTGGTGTAGGGGACCAGTGAGCAGGGGGCTACATGGAGAGCTCTAGAGATCTGCAGAGGCTTCCCCTAAAATCTTTGGCCAATCACTGATCTGCACATGTCAGGGGAAACTACTTGTGGCTAGAAAAGAACCAGTAAAAATCCCTGGGCCAACCCAGAAATCACCCAGGGTGAGGAATACTTTGTGATACTACCAGCTAGTGTGGAAAGACCTTGCTACATAGCACTGGACGGAACCCCCAGAAAGGTGTCACCTTAATAGAAAGGCTAAATGAGCCCTATTGTGAAGAACATTCTGGGCTTGCTCTACGAAGCACAAAAGTAAACCCAAAAGACCAAACTGATCCCAAGAGATGTAACTGTGTGACAAAAGGAAGTCCAATATTCTTGAAAAAAAATAACACAATCTGCGCCCAAGAAACTAAAATTCACAGTTTCCATCATCCAATTTAAAATCACCAGGCAAGCATATCATACAAGAGTTACAAAATACAAGGTGCCATAACACGATACAACTGAAAGGAGAAATAAGGAAATCCCACACCTCTCTTTCCATAACGGATGGAACAAGTAGACAGAAAGTCAGTAAGTATGTAGAAGACATGAAAAACAAAATCAACCAACTTGACTTAACTGGTATTAATACAGTACTCCACCCGAAGCCAGAGAATACACAACTTTTTCAACCACGTAAGTCGCATTCTCCAAGATAGATTATATTCTGGATTACGTAATAAAGCTCAATAAATTTTAAAGGATTAAAGTCATAGAAGATATATTTTTCAATCAAAACAGGATTAAACTAGAACACAATAATAGACCTCATAAAAATCCTCAAATATTTAGACCTACTAAGTAATCAATGTGTTAAAGAAGGCATTATAAGAACAGTTAAGAAATGTCTCGAGCAGAATAAGAATGAAAACTTAATCTACAGAAATTCTGGGGATATATCTAAAGTAAAAGTTAGATAGAAATTTATAAAATTAAATGGTGACATTTGGAATGAATAAAGACCTCAAGTCAGTGATGCAATCTTCTACCTTAAGAATCAGGACAAAGATTGGCGAATTGCATTCAAAGTAAGCAGAAGAAAGGAAACAATGGAGAGAAGAGTTAAAGAGAGAGGTAACTGGTTCAGGCTCAATAATCCCAGCACTTTGGGAGGTTGAAATTAGGGTTGTGCCTGAGACCAGGAGTTGGAGACCAGTCCGGCCAACATGGAGAAATCCTGTCTCTACCCAAAATATAAAAATTAGTTGGTGTGCACCTGTAGTCCCAGTACTCGGAAGGCCCAGGAGGTGGAGGTTACAGTGAGTTGAGATTGCGCCACTGCACTCCAGCCTTGGTGACAGACTGAGACTCTGTCCCAAAAAAATAAAAGTAGTCGGTAACTGAACAACAATAGAGCCAAGTCAATGGAACAAAATATAACTAAGAAGAGCAATACTGTTGATAGACCTCAAGCTGAACTGCCATATACGAGGGAGAAGAAGCATAATATCAAGAAGAGGGCATATCACTACAAATAACAAGGATATTACATGGATAAAGAGGGAGTGTTCTGGACAGTTTTATATTAGTAAATTTGACAATGAAATGAAAACATTTGTAAAAAACGTAACTTACAAAGTTAACTCAAGGACAGATAAACTGCATACCTAAATCTTTTCCCTCAAGCATTTGTCATTTTTTTGTGTTACAAACAATTCAATTTTATTCTTTTAGTTATTTTACAATGTACTATAAATTATTGTTGTGCTGTCAAATACTAGATCTTATTCATTCTAATTACATTCTTGTACCCATCAATCATCTCCACTCTCCTCAGCTCCCCACTACCCTTCTCAGCCTCTGGTACCTATCATTCTATTACTTGTCTCCATGAATTTAATTGTCTTAATTTTCAGCTCTCACAAAGGAGTGAGAACACATGTATTTGTCTTTCTATGCCCGGTTTATTTCACTTAACATAATATATAATCTTGTTTTAGGAAGAGAGTTTGGATAGGATACAGGAAACATAAAGCATAAAAGAAAACATTGATGGATCACACTGATAAATGATAAATTGGTAAATGAAAAACTGATAAGTGAAAACATTTGCTATCTAAATGGCATTACTAAGAAAAGTAAAACGCCAGCTACAGAATGGGTAAAAATAATATATCTGATGACAAATTTGAATATAAAATGTAAAAAAAAAAACCACTCAACAATAAGAAAAAAAAATCATTTTTAAAAATATGCTGAATGTTTGAACACATGCTTTAACAAAGAAGAAATATGAATGGCAGCAAGCACTAGAAAAGATGCTGACTCTCACTGGTCAGCTGGGAAATGCAAACCCAAACCACTGCGAAGCACTAAGACACACACACCTCTTAGAAGGGCTCATATTAAAGAGACTGAACATAACAAGTATTGGGGAAACGATGAAACAGTTGGAACTCTTATACATCACTGATGGTAACTGAAAATAATACAGTTGGCCAGGTGCAGTGGCTCACGCCTGTAATCCCAGCACTTTGTGAGGCCAAAGCAGGTGGATGACCTGAGGTCAGGAGTTTGAGACCAGCATGGCCAACATGGTGAAACCCCATCTCTACTAAAAATACAAAAAAATTAGCCCGTTATAGTGGTGGGCGCCTGTAGTCCCAGCTACTCAGGAGGCTGAGGCAAGAGAATCGCTTGAACCTGGGAGGCCGAGGTTGCAGTGAGCAGAGTTTGTGCCACTGCACTCCAGCCTAGGTAACAGAACAAGACTCCATCTCAGAAAAGAAAAAGTAATAATAATAATACAGTCACTCTGAAAAGCAGTTTGGCAATTTCTTTAAAAGATAACATTAAAAGTAGGACACAGCAATTCTACTTTTAGGTATTTATTCCCAAAGAAATGAAAACATATTTTCACACAAACACTACCACTTAAATGATGATAGCACTTTTATTCAGAATAGCCCCAAACTGGAATCAAAGCAAATATTCATCAGCTGACATATGGATAAACAAACTGTGGCCTAGTAACACAATGGATGCCACTCAGCAATAAATGGGGATGAATTGCTGGTGCCCGCAACAGCATAGACAAATTCAAATGCATTATGCTAGGTGAAAGCTGCAAGATTCTGTACTGCCTGATTACATATGAAATTCTAAGAAAGGTAAAACTCTTATGACAGAAAGCTGACCAGTGTTTGCTGGAGCCAAGGCTAGAGGCATGGAACTGGCTGCAATGAGCAGAAGAGCACTATCTGGGTTTATGGAAACATTTAATATCATGATTGTATACATTTATCGTATGATGTATACATTTATCACAACTAATTTATTTGTCCACATAAAATTGGTGAATTGTTATTGCATGTAAATTATAACTCAATAAAACTGATTTAAAAAGACAAAGACAGGCTAGGCACGGTAGATCACACCTGTAATCCCAGCACTTTGAGAGACTGAGGTGGGTGGATTACCTGAGATCAGGAGTTCAAGACCAGCCTGGCCAACATGGTGAAACTCCGTTTCTACTAAAAATACAAAAAATTACCTGGGCGTAGTGGTGCGCGCCTGCAGTCCCAGCTACGCAGGAGGCTGAGGCGGAATAGCTTGAACTTGGGAGGCAGAGGTTGTAGTGAGCCAAGATTGCGACATTTTACTCCAGCCTGGGCAACAGAGTGAGACTCCATGTCAAAAAAAACAAAAAACATAAAACAACAAAACAAAGACAAATATATTATTATTATTCACTAGATATTTTCATGATTTTACCCTTATTATTGTTTACTGGTTTATTGCAAGTCTTAAAATCAGACAGTAAAGTGTCTCCAACTTTGATTGATTGATTGACTAATTGATTGATTGATTTTTTTGAGATGGAGTTTCACTCCTGTTGCCCAGGCTGGAGTGCACTGGCACTATCTCGGCTCACTGCAACCTCTGCCTCCTGGGTTCAAGCGATTCTCCTGCCTCAGTCTCCTGAGTGGCTGGGATTACAGGTGCCCATTACTGTGACCAGCTAATTTTTTGTATTTTTAGTAGAGAAATATTTTCATCATATTGACCAGGCTGATCTTGAACTCCTGACCTCAGGTGATCCACCCACCTCAGCCTCCCAAAGTGCTGGGATTACAGGTGTGAGCCACCATGCCTGGCCAATTAATTTTTTGAAATTGTTTACATTCTCATATATGTATTTTAGAATTAGATTGTCTCTTTCTAATCCTCTCAGTCTGAAAAAAAAAAAAGCCCTCTGAATTCTGATCGAAATTATATTGGATCCACAGATCAGTTTGCTGAAACTTCTATCACCAAACACATTATAAATGTATTCAGGCCAGACAAATGAAATGGGTTGGTTTTGGGTAGAACCGTATCAAAGCAAAAATCTTAGTTATGTAAATAGTTTGGAGAAGTCAAAGCACATTTTTGGCTGGAAACAGCACCCTGTGTGTCTTGAGTAGAATCACGGTGTCTCTTTCAGAGAACCTGAGTGATGCGAGGGCTGGAGAGCAGTTTTGGCACTGCAATGTCACTGTCTTCCCTGAGCATCAGTGAAAGTCCGTTTGTAAGCACCTCTCTAGGAATAGGTCTATTCTGCATTATGTAATTCTTTGTAGCAAGTTTGAAATACATTTTCTGAGCAAACAGTCATACGATACTCTCTGCTGTTAAGTTGCGAGAGCATCCTTTTCTGGGGCAGGATTGGCTGCGTGTCATGCTAGCTGGAAGTGTGTGGCTTTTCCGATCTCTTCTATCCTTATTCCTCACTGACATTCCTTCTCATGGGTCTAACTCTGGTAAAACCTCTTTTTTTGGGCACTGCATGACAAAAACAGGGTTTGAAGACCTTTCCCTCTTCTGTGCAATTCTAGATAAAACCCGTATGATGTAAAGAGCATAACTTACTTTGAAAATGCCCAGGTTTGTTCTTCAATAGGCAGTACATGTTAAAAACAGAGAAGTTCTCTGATATCCTTTGGGGGTTCTTCAAGGTTTCGGAGGAAAAGGCCCAGACACTCACACTGAGAACTAGGTCAGTAGGGGGTGGAACTGAATGTCTCTCTTCCCCCCTGTTGCTCTTCGCTTGCTCACAGGTACCTGTGACTGGCTGGGATCACAGGGAGGTAGGGGACTCATGTCCAACTTCAAGCACTGCAGTTTTCACAATCGCTAGAGAGGAGAATAACACTTATAGCTCTGAATATGTTTTGAAGTGACTGTAAACAGTTGCTGCCAATTTATATGTCTGAGTTTCTGATTGAGTTTCCTTTTCTAAGCTATGTTTTAAGAGAATAGGTTGAGATTAGTTAAAACTTCTCTGTCTTATCGTGGTGCTCAGTAGTGTCTCCAGCCAGAGGGTGTCCAGCCTGCAGCCTGTTAGAATTCACCTAGGCATTGCCTACCCATACTCACAGTGAATCAGATCTCCAGAGGAGGGTGCTGGCATCAGTGCTTTTTTTTTTTTTTTCACAGTTCCCCATGAGATTCTAATGTGTGGTCAGGGTTAGGGATCATTATCTCTACCTTAATGGTATTACACATCCTGGAGATACTATCTGAGTCTTATCTGGGATTTATGTTTCCTTTTCTGTCTACAACCTTCTCCCAGCAAATAAGCCCCATTATCTAAAGTCTGCCTTTATCTGGCATAAAAGCTGTGTGAGGCACTGGCCAAATAAATACATTAGGTTTGGGCTTTAAATGGATTTTGATAAACGTTGAGTGCAGGTACCTAAGAAATAGAAGTCATGAAAATGTCATCTTCTTAACTTGCTTTTCTGTACCTCAGAGCATGTTTGTTGCTGAAATCACTTTCTCAGACATTCATTTTTGATGTAATTGCATGAAAACTGTTGGGGACCAGACCTCTTCAGTTCCATTTAGTGTTGTGGCAAATATTCATGTTTGCCAAACATAAACCTTTGAAAATCAGATGAAATTTGTGATATAGTATGAAGAAAGAAGAATCGGAAAGCTTAAAGAATAAATGCATTTTTTTTTTTTTTGAGACAAAGTCTCACTCTGTCGCCCAGGCTGGAGTACAATGGTGCAATCTCCGCTCCCTGCAACCTCCACCTCCCGGGTCCAAGTAATTCTCCCATCTCAGCCTCCCGAGTAGCTGGGACCACAGGTGTGTGCCACCACACCCGGCTAATTTTTTTTTTTTTTTTTGTATTTTTAGCAGAGGCAGTGTTTCACAGTGTTAGCAAGGATGGTCTCGAGATCCTGACCTTGTGATCGGCCCACCTTGGCCTCCCAAAGTGCTAGGATTACAAACGTGAGCCACCGCGCCCGGCCCCTAATAAATGTATCTTTTAAAAAACTAAGAGACTTGGGATACTGAACAAACTTGGTGTCACCCTGTCCTAGGCACTGTGCCCTGGATGGTTCACACTCACCCTCTGGGCCCTTCCCATGCTTTTTTGTTTTTCCCTTCCACACCTTCATTACCTCTTTCCTGTTGTTGTAGGCTCAAGTTTTTCTCACTAAGGAAGCTCATTCTTGAGCCAATATTCCTATTTGCTACTGTTCTTCCTCCCTTTTCGTCTATAATTAAGCATACACTACACAGTAGGTAATAGATCATTCAACTGGCTTAAGCAAAAGATGAGTCCTCACCGTCTAGATGCAGATGTGGTGCAAGATTTTTCACTCTCCATTTCCAGTTCCCGTGTCCTTGGCATCAGTATTATTCTCAGGCTCTATAACTGTACAAAAAGGTTGCTTCAGCTCCAGCCTCCTCATTTTATCCCCATCCTTGTTCATTAAGATAGAACTTGGTACTCAGATATTCAGGAAGATTTCAAGGCCCCACAGGATGTGGCCCTGAGTGAGCTGACTGGGATGGTCAGGTGCTGGTTGCTGGCCTGATTGCTGTGGCCGGGGGTCCGCATGCTCTGGTTGGACTGAATACTCAATCACTTGTTCCATCCCCTGAGTCCAGGGCTGGGATCAGCTTTACACAGATCACAGAGGCTGAAATGTGGTAAGAGCTGTAGTCACAGTGAAACAGAGTGAATGTGGGGATGGGGCAAGAGCAAATCTCCACTCTACCTTTCCCGTGAGATTCTATAAGGACTAAGAAATTTTTTTTTCTTTTTTAAGGAAAACAGAGAGGAAAGATGGGAGAAAGGAGAAAAAGAAAGAAGAAAATAGAAGTCTATACCAGCTCTTCTCAAACTTTAAATAGCATATGAGGCTGGGCACAGTGGCTCATGCCTGTAATCCCAACACTTTGGGAGGCTGAGGCGAACGGATCACCTGAGGTCAGGAGTTCAAGACCATCCTGGCCAACATGGTGAAACCCTGTCTCAACTAAACATACAAAAATTAGCCAGGTGTAGTAGGGCATGCCTGTGATCCCAGCTACTGGGGTGGCTGAGGCAGGAGAATTTCTTGAACCTGGGAAGCAGAGGTCGCAGTGAGCTGAGATCACGTCAATGCATTCCAGCCTGGGTGACAGAGTGAAACTCTGCCTCAAAAATTTAAATAAATAAATAAATAAGCAGCATATGAATACTTGGTGATATTTTTTAAAAGAAGATTCTGATTCTGAAGTTGTAGTATGGGGCCATGTTTCTGGTTCTTGAACCAGCTTCTGGAGATGGTACTGTGGCTGTCAGGAGGCCACGTTTTTTTTTCTTTTCTTTTTTCCTACTCCATTCAATTAAAATTGTATTCAGTTTCACATTAAGCCAGAATCATGGCTTAATCAAAAAAGAGGTTCATTTATTTAATTCAACAAGAAGTCCGGGCATAGGCATTGGGGAGTTAGTGTGGTAACTCAACAATTACATCTGAGAACAAAGCTTATTCTATCTTCTGTTTTAATGTCTTTAGTGAAGGCTGCTCTACATCCATGTTCCAGGGTAATAAAAGGGGAAGATAGAAAAGATGGCAGCAGAAGACTATTGCTAATGTCTCATTGGGAGGATTTTGTCAAAGACACCACACTTTGAATTAGCGAGCTGCCTGAAGCCTTTCCATTCTGCTTACATCTTTTCAGTTGGACCGGCACCAGTGACTTACCAAAGGAGAAGGAGAAGTTAAAAACCAGAAAGCAAACAAACGAACTCAAAGATGGTGCTCTCACTTCTACTCAAATAGCAGTCATGATAATGACATCACAGACAGGCATCAGGCATCCTTTTAGCACAGTGTTTTTGTACACACTGCGGAATCAGTGCTCTAGTAACTGAGTTTGCTGTGAGGAAGGTTACAGAAGCAGCAGCAGAGTCTTGGAGAGTTTCACCGAGTCACACATTATCGCACAGTTGGCGGGCAGTACAGCAAATACAAACTGAGTCTTTTGCTTTTGTGTTTCGGGTCTTCCTAAGAATATCACTATATAATACTGTGAAAAATAACAGGCTTTGCTGTTTTAGCAGTCTTTTTTTTTTTATTCTGGCCACTGATTCTCAAGTGGTAATTATAAAGTCATTTCTGGCGTCAGTACCTCTGATGGGAAGGCTATTACTAAGCCACCTTAAGAGAAACGTGCTTTGCCTTCGTCATACTGACCTGCATTCTGCACCGCAGACAGACCAGACCCCACAGCCTCAATTAGTATAGCACCTTCATCTACACAGGCAGCCATCGCAAGGATTTGCAAGCTGTTGTAGCAAAATTTGGTCAAGAGAAGGGATACATTAAACTGTGTTTCAGGAGTGTTCTTGCTTCTTGGGATGTCTGCAACTGAATGTGGATGATGATGGCAGAGGGAGCTCTTCACCATTGCTTTATGATGGGAGTCTGGCAATGGCCAAACCCTGTTTCTACACTTGAGCTTGTGTGTTATCTACTGAGGTGTGTGGTGACAATCCCCATCCTCTCTTTGAATGCTTCCCCTCTTCTCTTACCTCCAAGACTTCACAGATTCTCTCCACGTTCCTCACAACACATCCCTAGCTTCTTTACTTGACTGAAGCTCCTTCTTGCCCATAGATCTGCATAAGTGAGGGCTGTGTCACCGCAGTGTCTCATGCTCCACCTCTCTGCTGACACAGCAGAGCCCTGTGTTCATGCCTTACTTGCTATAGAATGCACCTGCCTTCTCCCCAGGGATCAGCCTGAGCCCCGTCTCATTCCAGCCAGGAGCTGAGTGTCTGGGATCTCTGCACTGTACCATTTTCCACAGCTGCTCCAGGTGTGGCCCTCAGGGGCTGATGGCTGGCAAACACTTTATCCACTTTCCCCCTTCAGTATATGCTGAGGGCAGCGGGACCAGGTAGGGGGTGGAACAGGGTTAATAAAAGCAATCAAGCTAGCAAAGGCTCCTTAAAGAACATGGAGACCTGGAAGGACACAGTCGTCACTGGTCTGCAATGCATGTCACATCCTGACGGGCAAAATTATAACTCCTTCTACTGGATTCAATTCCTTGTTTAAGTAATTTGGTAGCTCTAGATGGCTCTAGCTAACACACTTTTGGGGGCAGTTTTTGGGAAGACAGTTCTGCCTATAGGCCTGGAAGTTTTAGCCACTACCCTCTTCCTGTTAGTGTCAGATGAGAGGCTTATAGACTGCTTTAAAGTTTAAAAGTCCCAGGCAGTAACTTTCCCTATTTGGGCTTTCTTATGATGACAGTTCATTCATTTACTCATTCATTTATTCTAGTGCTCATTCAGAATATTTACTGAGCATCTACTTTGTGCTAGGCATTTTCTGTCTAGGCACTGGAAATCAACTAGTGAATAAAAAGCAAAGGACTGGCCTCAGGGTTCTTCCTTTTGGGGAGGAGAGAGAAACAAAGGAACACATTAATATGTGGAAGAGCAGAGAGGGTTGTAGCTTCTGGAAAAAGGTGCAAGGGTGGGGTGTGGTGTTAAGTAGAGTGGAGGGAGGCCTCACAGCAGAACTGAGGCCTGGAGGGAAGGAAGTAATCTCAGGAACAAAGTACTACAAGCAGAGGGTAAGTGGAGAGGCCGGAAATCAGAAGTAAGTAGGCACTGTGTGTTTAAGGAGGAGCAGGGAGCTGGTTGGGCAGATGTGCCGTGTAGGGGTGAGTAGAGAGCGGCATAGACACCTGAGCAGCAGTGGGCGGTCCCGGTGGTCATAGCAGCAACGTTGGTTCTACTTTGAGCAGGAGAAGGATACCGGGGATTTCCAGCTGAGCAATGACAGATCAGATTTATGTTTGAAAGAATCATTCTGGCTCTTTTGAATTATGCAGAAAAGGAGGAAGACTAGAGGCCAGGACTGGGAGGAGGAGGGGAGAAGTGTTTCTACTGTGGCTTTAGGAAGGTAAAAAAGACAGATATCCAGAACAAATAGATTTATAAGGTGAGCAAAAAGAAGAGAAGAACTTAGGACTCCATGGCTAGATCCCTTTTTGCCACTAGGTATACTCATCTCATCCATCTTTTGGATGTAAGTTGTGTCCATACAATGATGACTCTCAAGTAGTGACCTCACAACTAGACCTCTACCGTGAACTCCAGATGCACACAGCCAGCTGCGAACCCCACATCTCCCCTTGATCACCCGATAGTCTGTCTGCTTTATCTTCAGCCTATATCCACAAGAACTCCAAAGCTCTTGGCCTAGATGAGTGCTTCCTCACAGGGGATTTGAGGAAGTTGCTTCCCTGGGGACCATTGAACAATGTTGATGCATTTTTGGTTGTACAGCTGAGGAAAGGCATTGCTATAGGCATCTCGTGGGTAGAGACCGGGGATGCTGCCACACATCTACCATGCATGGGATAGCCCCTCACAAACATCCATAGTGCCTGGCCTAGAAGAAGAGTTTTCATGTACTGACATATGGAAGAATAGAAGGGGTGTGGTTATAAGGAGAGATGGGGAACTCAGGTTGGACAGGTTAGACCACAGGTGGCTATCAGATGTTCAGGGGCTGGCAGCTGACTGTGCGCATCTGGAGTTCACTGTAGAGGTCTTCTCGGGAGATAAATATTTGGGAGTCATTATTGGATGGATACTATTTAAATTCAAGGGATGGATGAGATGGTTTAGGGAGAGTGTACACAAAGGCAGAAAGAGATCTAGTGTGTGAATCCCAATTCACCCACACATGTGGAGATCGGAAGGTGAGAAGGAAATGACAAGGAGACTCAGAAAAGGCAAATGAAATGACAAGATCCTAGGAGAGGCATCCCAGAGCCCAACAAGCCACACTTCTAGGCCTTCAGGAGTGATAACCTGTGGGCAATGCTGTTGATGAGTCAAGTAAGATGATAGTGGAAACAGCATTCAATTTTGCAAACTAGTAACCCATAACTATGTCTCCAGGTGCAAACAGGGAGGCAGAAGCCCATGTGGATTAGCATCCAGAGAAACAGCGAGTGGGAGAAGGGGGAAGAGGGAGTCTGGATTAGCATCCAGAGAGACAGCGAGTGGGAGAAGGGGGAAGAGGGAGTCTGGATTAGCATCCAGAGAGACAGCGAGTGGGAGAAGGGGGAAGAGGGGGTCTGGATTAGCATCCAGAGAGACAGCGAGTGGGAGAAGGGGGAAGAGGGAGTCTGGATTAGCATCCAGAGAGACAGCGAGTGGGAGAAGGGGGAAGAGGGAGTCTGGATTAGCATCCAGAGAGACAGCGAGTGGGAGAAGGGGGAAGAGGGGG